>CM057150.1:15372108-15458108 GCA_029964075.1 Patiria pectinifera
ATGAAATTTTGACTCCTCTGTTATGAAATCCGGTATTTTTGACAGTTTTATTGGTTTAACGTTCACATTCTTCAAGTAGGCATGCGCAATACTACCATTGACTCAGTATTTCATTATTTCATAGTCCTAAATTCAAAACACACCGGCGCAGCTGCGTTCTGCGTCACAACACGCAGTACCGCACGCCAACCTCCAAATAAGGAGTTTTTACCACTTTGTTTGTGACAGAGATATTCCATTATATAGCTAGAGGGTTTTTCGAAAAACATAAACAAGTAAAATTGTTAAACAGAACCGTTGGAAATTTATAATTATTGACCTGTTTTGATTTTTGGACTGAGAGGTTTTGATTTTTTTGACCGGGTAATTATAACCGATCTAGCCGGTCTTAAACATAGTGTTTAAAACCGGTTAAACACACATTAAGTCTCTTAATTCACCATGCGCTTCACAAGCGTTTGAGGCGTAGCGAGCGCACTTACCGTATCCGTTCGCTTGTAAAACCACATACTAGTGTCTATTTTGAAGCACGCATCTTACGTATCATTATCTTGCATGCCACTCCGTTTATACACTTCCTACAAGATATAAGTATTAAGTTATCTCTTTGTTCCCAGGTATTTGCATGCAGATGGTGACCTCAGCTGAAGGTGAATAGGCCGAGCTCGGACCACGTGGTCTGTCACGCGAGAACACATGATCAGCGGTTGGTTTTTTAAAGTTTATTTGAGCATTATCGGAGACAAAACTTCAAGAGCATAACGGATATTTCCCTTTTTTTTCTTTAAATTGTTTGTACTTCCGACATGTTCATGATAGGAGCATGACCATGTTTTAAATGATTTGATCAAAACCAACATATTCAAAACTATAGACGCAAGGCTAAGTGATTGTATTTCCAAAGCATCTCCAAGAGAAGCTGTCAAAATTTTACATGATATCTCTAGGCCTATTTTAAATACCTTGATTTGTACTATGCCACTTGAACGTTTTTTGAGTATAATTATATTATACTATCATTATTGCTAATATATTTAGTTTCTCGGAAATCCAGTTTACTCAGAACCGCTTTGAAGTTCGCCACTTGCGTCGGTTTTCGATCATACGTTGATTTCCAATCATAGGTCGATTTTTAATCACGGCAACCTTGCGGGACAAGCCATTTAAAGGGAATATACAACATTTGCAAACATCGAAAAATAAAACTACCAAGTTTTTACAAAATACCTTACTAGGATGTTGGTAAATGACAGTCTAAAGCATCCTGTAAAATTATGGCACCTGGTGTCAAGTCATTTTCAAGAAAATGGTATTTTTGTACACATTTCCAACGGTGGTCGGCCGACCAACGTTAACAAAATTAACCAAACCAAAACTATTTGTTTGCTATTGGTTACATGTTCATGAACGGGTGCAGGCCAGCTAAACTGGTTCCCTTACCTTACAATTTTCCGACACCTATAAATTGATCCATTTTATCTTTAGTGGAGTCAGGGAACCAGACTACTCACAAAATTGTTTTTCTTGGATTTTTCAAGCATTTTCGAACACAAAACTTCAAACATGTCAGTTGAACAATATTTGATCTATTATACTAACCCCTCAAATAGTTCATTTCTGAAAATTACAGCAAAAGCCAATGATGTACATTCCCTTTGATAACCAGTTATTGTGACCGAGCATTTCGTGTTATGTTCGGATGACTTAACGTAAAATGTACTCAGATTATCATTCTTAGATCGATAATAATCATATCAGAGCTATCTTTGTCGTCTCTTTATGGTAATAATAATAATGATAATAATATGTACACGTGTACTTATTACCCTGGATTGGACATATTTTGGGAGACATCCCCATAAACTTGTGCTTTTCAGGAGCTTTTCTACAACAAAATACCTTTCCAATCGCGTGCATATTTCTGGAGTTATGGGCAATTGAAAACAATCGTCGCTCTTCATTTTGTTCAGATATTTTGACTGCCCCATTTAGAACACGGGCCAAAACTTGCATCCGTTAAAAGGCTATCAAGTAGAGGGCCGAGACAGAGCAGCACAGTAAACATCTAAGACGTTAACCAAACAGTCCTTTTCTGGACTACCATTACTTACAAAAGGATAAACGACCATTGTTGCCCCCCCCCCCCGAAAAAAGAACCAAATAAAGAAAGAAAGATAAAAACATTAAAAATAGCAAAACTACCCTCACCCCAAATCCATCACATATCTGACAATTGAGGCTGTGGATAGATTGAAAAATCGGCGCTTATTTTGAATTGGCCATAACTCAAATAATATTTACGCTATTGGAAATAATTTGTTCGTTGTTGAAAAGCTAATGATCTATTGCTAAAGAACTATATTATCCAAATATGTATCAATATTTGGAATGCATTTCTTTTTTAAGCTGTGAAAAAGAGGAAGCAAAGGGGGTTCGGGTTTTTTTTTAAAGTGCAACCTGTATAACCAAACGTGTGTTACAAACTAAACTATTTTAGACAATGAACTATCTCCTGTGAGCACGGTATTTTTTGGGAGTTGAGGCAAATAAACCGTATCACTGCGGATTACACGATTGTTAACACAACGTGATATTATGGTCAAGTAATAAGAACTTTCAGCACACTCTTTTGTTCTGCAATGTCTCCATATCTACTGAAATTATGGGTGGGAAAATATCGACTATTTGTTTGAACGTACGACACAGGAAAATAACAAAGATACGCCTGGGTGACATTTTAACCTTTCAAAAATTACTGTACAATTGTGATCACTCATTTAGCCCAAGGTCTCTGCATGAAGCATGGTATCCCTGCATGTTCTCTACAATTCGTTTATCATAATGGAATGTATTTTGATAGAATTTTAGGCCAAAAAATAGTCGGTCTCTGGTCAGCGCGCGCGTCGATTTTAATAATGCGCGTCAATCTTCTTCTTTGTTCAAAATGTCCCGCGGTAGCTCCAACAGCGCCCTCTATTGCTGCCCCTCCTCAATTTTTTGTACGAAAGAGCACGAAGGAATGGGAAATTGCACCAAGGCATATGATCGAGGGCACCAAGGCAGGACACCAATGTACATAAGGACACCCAAAAATGCAAAATTGTACCCCAACCTCGTCCCCAGGGTGTCGAGCAGTACGCGCCCAACACTACCTGCTCTCTCACCCTGGTATTGGATCATTTGCATGTGCAAGATTTTTGCACACGTATGCAAATTAGGAACAGTCTGGTGCCTGGATATGCGTTTCACATTAACGTTTGTTTTTGTATGCGGTGTCTGGGGTAAAAACAGAGTCAATTCGTAGCAGCGCGAGCACGGCGTGAGTTACGAAAACACGATTTTTGAAATCAAACTGTCACGATCTTATCGAGACAACACATGCAGTATCATATTTCATATTAATATGAGCAACTTGGAAAGGAAATTAGTATTTTCGAGAAGGCGTGGACAAATGATCGCGAAAACACGTACTGCACGTTGTGAATATACAGCACCAAGTACACGATAAAAATCCATTACTAGCCAATTGCGGTATCCAATCAGGATACAGGAAGAAAGTTTCCTATCCAGGGTTTACTATTGGAAACGCGGTTGGAAATAAAGTAAGCACTGGGGACGAGGTTGAATTGTACCCCACCTTGTTTGTACCATCCAAGCTTGAGAAAAAGAGAAAAAGCTGCGTCGCCGCATCAATTCCGGAACTTTGGTCTGACCAGAGACCGAATATTTTTTTTGGAATGAACTTAATTTCTTTGATAATCAGCGTGAATTTGATTGTTATTATATTCAAGAAATTGGGTTCATGATCGCTGAAATCTACTGTTCCAATAATATCCAGCTCCAAACAAGACCATTCTGGGTAACAATGCCCACAACAGTATTGTTTATGTTGATTTAAGTACGTACATATTAATCAGAACGCATGCTGCATAGTAACATCTAAGGAAGCTATTGGAATTTTAGAGGCCAATAAACATGTAGTATATACCCAGTTACATTTCTTTTAAATTGACATCCGTATCATTTTACAACTTTAAACCTAAAGACTTAGGAACACCGGATTAACTAGATAATCTATTTTTGAAGTATTATTGGGAGGGGGACGTTGCACAGTGAAACTTCATTTACACCAGAGGAAACAAAATGTCTTTTAAATGTACAACTAAAGACAACTACATATTTTATTGTTAAGAACTTTTTTGGCATTTTTATTGTTTGTCATCTTGTAACATTCTAATACAAGATAAATACGGAATAAATACGCAGAGTGCATGGAATGCATCCTTTTAGTAGTTGAATGTGAAGTTTTGATTTTTTTTTGTTTACCGGTTCTATTGCAAACCGCAGGCTTATCTTAGAACTAGTATTTTTTTTTATAGGACACAACAATTTTGTTCTATATTTTCATCAATTATGATTTTTTTTTCTTTTCTAAACAACATTAAATTGTGGAATTTAACCAACTAAAAGAAACGTAGGACGAACACGGCTTTTCAATAAGCCAACCTACCTCCCCCGCTCCATCCCATCCCAAACCCGACCCTAAACAAATATTAACAACCAAGTCCGTGACCTCAAGCTGTTTGGATTGTACTCAACAAGATGTACATTTTGGCCCATTGGTATTTAAAGTTTTTATGCATGGATGAAAATTATCTATGCATTTACAACATCCCCCTCTCAAAAAGAAATCCTATTAAATAAAAAGGGGACGTCTACTTCTCATTCAAAGAGACTCATATGCATTTAAGCAAAACTGTCGGACCCTGCCGGAGTCTACTGATGACGAGCAGAGACTAGTGGTACAAAAGCTCCAACGTGCACACCCCTCGTTAAATAATATTTTTGTTCTCGCCCGCCCCCCCCCCCCCCCGCCACCGCGTATCAAGACTCGATCTTCATGATCGTAACTGGTTGCAACGGTGCTGTCTCTACATTAGTCCTGACACAAATATATTATTCACTGGCTGAGATGTTTCGGAGTCAGCATCGGCGATCCTCCGGCTGCTTCGCTTCCCCAGGCTCGCCGATCCATGATTGATGTGGTGCCCTCTGTTGCCCCATAAAGATGTGCAACCGAAGCTGCAGCAATTCAAGGAAGTGGAGTCACGTTTGTTTCTAGCAAGCAACATGCCGGAAACGATTTGTGTTGTTCAATATGGACAGCGGGGGCGGAACGATTTTCAAACTGGGGGGGGGGGGATCACCAAAAAGGGGCACTTGCCTTCCGTCGCAGAAATGTCGACACGTTGTTATCACTGGACACTTTGCCTGCGTAAAATCAAATAGTGTGTGTGTGTGTAGGGGGGGGTGGTACCATCTTTGATCATGGGGGGGGGGGGAATTCAAAACCTGCCATTTTGCAAACTACGAATTATCTGCCCGTTTCCAGGGTGCATTGTTAAGGGTTTTGGGGCTTGGTTTTCATATTCCTCGTTCACATCAGAACTCTTTATGCCAATTTGGGGAAATGGTTACTGAAAACAAATTATCCGAAATGTTAGGGCCAGTTTTGTTTCTATCTCGAGGGGGAACATTTATGCTCAAGGGGGCACATTTATGTCCGCAAGAGAGGCACTCGCGTAAATCGGGGGGGGGGGGGGGGGCAGGTGCCCCCCTGCCCCCCTCCTCCCAGTTCCGCCGCTCTGAATATTGATGTCTTTCAAGCAAAACTGCTGGCGTGAAGTTGTTTACAATTATTGCAAACAATCTGGAGATAGGTCTTGTTGTTGTTGTTGTTGTTTTTTGAAACGGATGGAAAACAATGAACAGCTTCCAATTGATAATAAAACGTGTCAAATGTAAAAAGAATAGAAAGAACTGGGCTACAGCGTTTGTTGAGTTACAAACGCAAGGGTGATCAAGCAGCAAATAATTTGTTTGGACATTGCCCTTTTACATTGTGAATACTTTCATGTCTGGAAATAAATTCACTAAATTCAGTAAAACCAAAGATGTTTTAATTTCAAAACAAAAATGCATCATTTTGGTATTGGATAGATTTTATTGCACGTGTTATTTACACGCACACGTTACCTTTGGTTTGATGAAATTATTAGTTAAAATGTGCAAAGTACTACAAACTGAATATTTATTAAGTTCCGGCAGCATACATATTCATCATGACGTTAACATAAATTCTGAAAGTACACAAATAACAATGAACTTATCAGTATTTGTACTGATATCACCTAACTTCTGGTTTAATGAATCAGGAAGCAACATTTTAACACTGTTGGTCACCGTGATATCGTTATCTGTACCACGAACATCGCCAATGGACACAAATCAAAATAATGACGGATTTTACTTGTAAAACAGAAAACTGTTTACTTCCAGATTCTCCTTACAATAACGTTTTGATGACGTCATGATCTTGAAAATTTGAAAAAAGTCATTTGCGGTTGTCCAAAGAAGAGCTGTGAGCAATTTGAGGGAACACATGAGGAATTGTTTGAAAATTAAATAAAAAACCGTTGAATGCCTTTTCCGTTATCATGCTTTCATTTGGCTTTGACATCCCTCACTAAACATATCCCTAATGTATTTAAATGCTTCCTTATCTAGTTATATTCAATTCTCTTTGCGCTTCCGGTACTCCCGGAAGTAAAGGTCGTGCTGTTTTGTACCCGACAATGAGAAATGTTTCCAAAGGCATTATGTACCACTCTACGGAAACAGAACACGGTACTGACTCAATTTAGTTCACAATATGTAGTTAAAAATTGTTTGTCAAATCAGACCTTAAATAATTTTGCTTGTACTCTGACATACGATAACGTCATGAGGACGTCACCACATGTCAACATCTTCGGGCTAGGGTTCGTGTTCATACCAGATTGCATCCTCTCCATAAATGGTTTTTCCTTTTGAATTTAAGGGTTTTGTTTGCACGTTGGAATTCACTTAACTTTGACCTTCCAGTTACCCGGAAAAAAAGGTCAGGCGACTTTACGTTCGGAAATCCAAAATGTTCATCAAGGTATGGCCTATCGGACCCATTACAGGATTATAACACAGTGGCTCACCCAGGATTTAGCTGGGGGCTGACAATTTTTTTTTAACACTTTGTAGAAGTTTAAAAAAGTCAAAACATTTTGCCAAACATTTTTGGTCGCAGAATTGTTTTTTTTTTTTTTGAGAGGCAGACTATTTTGACCTTGGTGGCGCCACTTACACCCCTATTATACCACTCCAAAATAAGCCACTTACATAACCCAAGTCAAATCGTGGGACTACAAATAATATTATAAAAAAAACAAAAAATGCCAAGGGGGCGGGGGTAGCTCAAGCCCCGCGAGGGCTGCCCCCCTTGGGTGTGCCACTGATTATACAATGTACAGTATACTAGGACAGCCGCCCAGAAATATTGTCCAGAAAAAAAAATGTTTAAAAAAAATATAAATATAAACGTGCATGCATAGTGTAGCATGTACGCATGTACATTCGCTGACATACGGACACGTACACATCTGGACCTCATACGGACCGTGATGTAAACAGACAATACATGCTGACTTTTATGAGTTTCTTTACGAAACGCTATGGGATAGCGTATTAGCAAATGGCGAACCCAAGCCTCGCTTTAGTCCTTGAAGTGTGACGTGAGCATAATTAATATTGAAATATCAAGATATTTCTAGAACAGGAGATTAGTGGTTAACATGCATATGTTTCTTGAATTGAATTGAATTGAATTGAATTTATGAAGGCGAGTATTTTGTAAGGAATGAGGGCGCCCTTGCGACTACATTTTTCTGGTACAAATGTAATATGAACATTACTTTAATTCTTAACATTACAAACGGCAGTGGTATAACCGCAGGATAGCAAGCTTTTGCATGTATTTTTTTTCGTTACTGAGAGTTTAATCACTTGACGAACAAAAGTTTTCCTGTAATGGAATATTTTGTGTCCTCTTTCTTTCCCGACTATTTATTTGATTTACAGTTACCCAATAACACTGATAGCTGGGTGTAATTTATGTTGGAACGACCCAACTCTTTATCGTAATCAACATGGAGCGAGGACTTCCCCGGCTCCGGAAAATCCGTGTTTTCAGAAAGCCACAAACACTAAGTGCACATGGTGGACGAATCTATGTGTCCTGTATTGCTTGCTTATTGGTTTTGATTTCATTTGGAATGTTTTATTTTCTCTTCGATTTCCGCCATCACATGTCATTGTATCCTGCTTCGTTCTATCCTTCACGGGGTTATCAAATGTTCAATCGCTAAGTGATAAAACACAACCAAGATATATAAGGCAGAGGATGTAAAACGTGGGTATCACTCAAGCGGAGAGATGGCGTCGACAGCGCACGTGCTGTTCCTTGTATTCGCCTTGGTGTGTTTCCCATACGGTGAGTAGACTTTTACTTTCTTTATGCAGTTTGATTTTGGTGCCCAGTTTTTGAGGATACTCTGTCTAGGCGTGCATTTTTTTCTTTCTTGTGTGTGGGTGTGTGTGTTTTCGGAAGTGGGTTTTGGTATAATTTTCTTTAATAGAACATTCCGTTTCAATTCAATTCAAAACTCACATTTATTTCCATACCAAAATGAGAAATACAAGCATGAAATACACGATTAAGTACATTAATCAATAAATGTGATGCGATCAAGCTAAATAAGTCGTTTGTCGACCCTGGTCTAAAAAAAAACTGTATTACAGATTTAACAAGAGCACAAAACCTTAGTATGAAATTTATAAACTACATTGTAGAACAGAACTTAACTGTATTAAGAGGGACATGAAAAAAAGTAAGACTGCTGCAAACTGCTTACTGACTGGATGGACCTGAAATGTATAAATCTAAAAATTAATGTGGCCTGACGTTGCGAACTTAGCAAGTTCTTCTTCAGAGGCTAAAACAGTTTTAGCCTCTGAAGAAGAACTTGCTAAGTTCGCAACGTCAGGCCACATTAATTTTTAGATGTATTAAGAGGGAACACAAAACAATCGGTTGCTGAAAAACCAAATCAGACGCAAGCTATGTTACATATTGAGAGATGAGAGCTCTCCTATAGGCATGTTTGAAGCGACCCACAGATGAAAGAGATTTAGTAGATTCGTCAATGGCATTCCAGAGACGTATATGACCAACATGTGGAACTTAATACTGGTGTTCACCCGTTTTATTCTGAGAAAACTCATTTTCAATGAAGGCAATTTTGCTGATCGACTTGCTCTTTGCGTTTCAAGATTTGGAGACCAATCCAAGATGCTGGGGTTTTTTTCGCCGAACATTCCAAGATGTTTTTTTCTTCTTCTTTTTTTTCGCCAGGGTGCTTCGAATGATTTACAGAGACTCTTTCATTGTCCTTCAGAAGAAACACATTGGGAATTCCTAATTGTACATGAGATGTAGTTCATGTGAATGCATATCATGCTACTAAAGACTGCATGCAGACGTACTTGTACAGACAGTCATGTGTTTTTTCTCTTATCAGTAACTCGTTGTTAACTATTCTGTTTGTTTGTTTTTAACTTTTGAATTGTTTCAACATTTCTGAATGTTTTTCAAGTTGTCATACTTTTCTGATATTGTTTTCGGAAATAGACATGTCTTTAGTTTTTTCAGAGCCAGGAGTACAAATAGTTTGTTGCCAAAACATAAATGTTTACCATGACCCGAAATTCATTTAGGGGCGTGCCAACGGGCAAACATATAAAAACTCGCACACAGAACAGAAATCTAAAATAATCTATATATATTTTTTTTTCAATTTGCTTGGTCCAGAGGTCAGAGTGGATAATTAACACTCAGCCCTATCGGGGTTTTAAAATTGGCCACCAAGTTTTCACTTGCTAATTTACTAGCAATATAACAGTTATTCACTTTTGAATGTGATATCGATCGAACAAAATCCACCATTGTTTAGTTATTGAATTAATTCTTTGCAAAATTCGAAATAGTGTAATTCGAATTGGAGGAAGTTTTTTTGCCTTGAAACAAAACATACAAATTAAAAAAAAGTAAGGATTTTTTTTTTTGGGGGGGGGGGAAGAGCACGGGATAACAACTTTAATAGAGCCCTTTGATTTACAACTCGTTCGAAATTAAGTTTATATATTTTTCAAACAGGAAGCGAAATTCAGGGGCGATTTTGTTTCTTCTAAGTTTTGTCTTCTAAGTTTTGTGTTTGCTAACACGTTAAAAGGTTACAAGTTAAATGTTAAGTGGACGCGATTTCCGCATTTTATATTGAGCTCGCACAGAGCCCTCTCGCACACAAAAAAAAGATTATAGTGTGGCATGACTTTTGAAATGTATTTTTTTTTATCAGATTGAAAAGATTGACAAATTTGGCCTCCGTTGAGGTATACCACGTGAAATAAACCTTTTTGTCCATAATATCCCGGACACGAACGTCTTGAAATCAGGTGTAAATGCTAAAACATATGTTTTCCTGGTTACTTTAACACTTGTATATTGCAGTTTCGACGGAAGAATAGTTTAATTGCGTTTCACAACATCGCTCGCATTCAATTTCAAATTTACACCGATAGACTGCACTTTGAGAGCAATGTAAATTACCGACGAAGCATTTTAGCTCGTTGTTTTTGCAAATTAGTCTTATGATAATCTTAACGTGCAAAACTTATAATACACGTTGCCAGAAAAAAAATATAAAAATAAAATCCACATTTGCTCTTAAGGCCCTGTCACACTGTCTCGTTCTGGCATGTGGTTCGTACCGCAACCAAGAAACTTGACTATAAGCGGTGGGAACGCAGATGATGGCGTAGGGACTCATTGAAATAGGATTTCAGAGGAACTCCAAAGGCTTCGCTGAACGCCAAACTGCAACGTTCGTTTTGGACATGCACAAAGCATTTAACGACGCGTCTTGGCGTTTTGACCAGAACGCGGTAAGGACTCTGCGCGAAGTCCTCGCGAACGGCCGTAACATTCGCGACGTACTGGCAACGCGCAGGCCGACGGGAGCGACGTCGTGAGAACTCCATGGATTTGCATGCATCAGGACAGCGCGTCCCCTCTACGTCTCCTGCGTCTATGCCGTTCAAAATGTGAAGACTGAATGACTATCGCCCGTTTTGGCCCGAGTATTTATACACGAAGCGCTTCTGGCTGCTGATGTCACACGAACGTTTTGGGACTCCAAGAACGTCATACGAACTTATTGGACGTCATGAGGACACAGCGAGGATGCAGAGGACGCCGGGCAGACTTCAAATTGGTCTTCAATGGAGCCGTTAGAACGCCGCAAGGACGCTATAGAACGCCACTCGGACGTCTTAGACTTCGGTGGACTTCACAGAGACGCACTGCAAGCCACTGGTGCCTTGAATCCTGCGTCTTCATGACGTTTTGATACATTTTTAAGAATTTCAAAAAACGCAATATGATCGGCATGCATGGACGTGACAGTGTGACAGGGCCTTTACATAGCGCCCTATATCTAATCGCACTGGTGTCGGTGACCTGTAAATCTTTCGGCTTGCTTGACATAATTTTGTTTCCCTGTTGAGCTGGTCAACACTTCCGCGTGCGCGTGATACTGGTGTGCGGCAAGTGCATGATAGTGATGTAATGCAAGAATGTATGCACATTGAAGCGGTGGACCATTGTCACCACCAAACTCAGATCAATAATTTCTTATGTTATGGCTTGGATTTTAAGGTGGTGAGCCCGGTTCAAACAAGCGATTTTACAAACACAAGCAAGAATGAAGGGAAACAAGGACACCAATCGTACCTTCAGAACGTATATTACAATATTAACACTATTTACAAAACTCAATAAATGGGAGAATCATTCCACCATTACTACTTATATCAAACTACAATCTCAACAATGTTGCACTTATATTACTCTGTGTGTTCCTTTTCATTGACCAATGCAAATTAATAAAATCTTCCAGGAATAATCACTGCTTTCTCTTGTTCTTGTGTTGGTTCAGTTTCTTCCAAACAATCTTCACTTACTGTATTTCTTTTACCATTACAATATCCATCTTATAATATCAAACTCTTCAAGCAGTTTCTATGGTCTCAAACTCTTCAAGCAATGAACAATATCACTATCTCAAATCTTTACTTTGATAAACCTCCCTCCTTTGGGTTGTCCCTCCCACCACCGCCACCCCACCCAACCCACCTCCTCCAACTCGCGGTCCAGAATTGAGTTTCCTATTTTAGCTCCATCCAGGAACGCACCAGTGTAAATTTAGTCGCACTCACGTCGACCTTGCGACGTCGACACAGATCAGACAGCGAGTGACTTTTCAGGATCAAATTAGTCGCCGATTTTGTGCGACCCGAGTGTAATTGAGACGACATTAAGACGATTGGAATCTGTCGGCGCTCAAAGACAAAATCAATAGTCGCATGAGTAGGAACATTTCAGTTTCTAAGACGTGTTCCTGACGGGTGGGAATTAATCTAAGTCGATCTGTTTTAATTTAACACGTCGTGCGCGCATCAAGATCATCAATTTTCATTGTGAAGCCAATAAGCATGCACACTACACCGGCGCTCCGTCGTGGATCGTCGCGATGACATGGTTGTGATTATTTGTGTAGAGATGCCGCGTGTTCCAAGAGAAACACACGATTTCTCAGTTGTGTGACCTAAAGCCGGCCTCAGGTCGACCCACGATTTGGTTGCGCCACGACGAACCCGTCGACATCAAGTACAAACGTTATGCTTCGGTCACAAACTGAATCGTGTGATTATGGCGGACTATAAATGCCGATCATTTTAATATCACAGCAGTTACACGCAGGTCGCACGAAATCGGTGACTTAGTTGTTCCCGATGGTTGTAGCTCAGGCACAGCTTGATTCTGAAAAGTCAGTCGCCGACTGCATGATCTGTGTTGTCGCAAGGTCGACTCGTAGCCAGCGTAAGCCGGCCTCAGGTTGACTTGCGATTTGCTTAAGCCACGATGGAACCGTCAGCATCATGCAGAAAAATAATGCTCACGTCACAAAACTGAGAAATTGTGTGATGGTCGGAACACGTCGCAGAAGTTGAAAGTTTTGTACCCTTGCGACTGGTGACTTTTTTTGAGCGCCGGCTTATATCGATCGTTTTAAAATCGTTGCAGTTACACTCAGGTCGAACAAAATCAGCAACTGAGTTGTTCCCGACGGTCGTAGCTCAGACGCAGCTTCATCCTGAAAAGTCAGTCGCCGACTGATCTGTGTCGTCGCAAGGTCGAGCAGAGTCCGGCCTTAAGTCCGGCTTTATGCCGATGGTTCTTTCGCGGCACAAACAAATTGCAGGTCGACCTGTGGCCGGCTTAGACCGAAATTACGTCATCGTACGCAGGTAAACAATAACGGGCAGAACCTATTCTGTTTCCCTCCGCAGGAGCTCTTGCAAGTCTGTGTAACTTTCAGTATGGACTATGTGATTGGTCTCAAGCAGTGAACGGTTTATACGATAACTACGATTGGTCTCGTCGGTCAGGACCGACTTATACGTCGTCTACAGGGCCGACTTATGATAAGACAAATGCAAGTAAGTTATTTGTTGTGCCACAATGGTACGAGGAACCCGCTCACTTTTGTGTCGCAAAATGATTATCCCTGCTTCTCCGTATCCTTGAATCTCCGTTTGTTGTTTTTCTTCAATTGCTCTCATTTTCCAAGTGTTCGCCAGATAAAAAAGAAAAAAAAGGCACATTTTCATTAAATAACATAAATGATATGGGATACAATTCAAATCACAGGTCAACGGAGGTTGGAAGTTTATAGCATTGTAAATGTTTTGTACACGGTCGAGCGCTGTGGTTCAATGGTTACGGTGTTCGACTCACGTGATGTGGTACCTGCAGGGTTCGAACCCTGATGGGGAACATGGTGCTTATGTTTTTGGGCAAGATACTTTACTACAATTGCCTCTCTACACCCAGCAGTATAAATGGTTACCTGTGAAGGTTGAGACCAGAAGGCGCTGATCTTGAGCTGTTCCAAAAAGTGGTCTCGTGGCCTGATGAACAAGGTTAATAAGTGTAAAAACGCTTGGTATAAAGCGCTATATAGGTACCACATTATCACATTATTATTTTCATTATTATTATTGATGGTTTGATGAAACTGAAAATGCAGTGACCCTTTGGGTTAGAAGACACGATTCCTCTTCGGAATATTGAGGTCAAAGTTCATGTAGGCGTAATTACAGAACATTGTTGAATTATGCTTCAAATGTTTCTATCTACGTAATAATCAAATAATACAAAAAATACACTTTTCACTACCATAATTAATGGGTATCGATATTGTTGTTGGGGATAACGGTTTAAGAGTGCTGATGTGTTGTGTTGACAATATAGTGTACAAGGCCGTCCAGAGGTCATAATGGGGGAAAATGTGAAAATGCTTTTGTTTCATGGAGACATATGGTTTCTCATGCCAATGTTGCTTAGAATTAATGTTATGAAAGTCATGAGTTGTGTTGTTAAGCTTTCAAGGTAACCTTTCTAAGGTAACCTTGGTGTCATAAAAGATTGTTGTTTTAAATGTATCTCAAATGTTTCTTCGTCGAATTAATTTCATGGATTTTGATATACATGTATATTGGATTGAGTGATTTTTGGGTGGGAGTCAAAATTTGAGAAAAAAAGGGACACGGGTGATCCGCGGATCGACTTGGCTATATTTACACATTTTAATCGGTGATTTCATTGACATGCATGCAATATGTGTTTGGGTATTTTGAATGCTATTTGCTCGAAACAATTTATATGTAATAGTTTTGCCGAAATCCGTTTTTAAATCACTTTGATTTGTTTCTGGTATTCTCTTTATACCAGTATAGGGTGATATATGCATAAGAACTAACCAGATATTAGTTATGTACATTTTAAGAAGAAAAAAAAGTATGCAAAATTTGTTTAGTGTTCTTTCAAGAAGTACCATTTCTGGCGGCAAAATTTAAAAGAGTGTTAGATACGAGTCCTATCTCCACTTGAAGCAAAGTATCTGTCATTATATCTGTCGGTTCTGTTTCCCTGGTAATTCAAAGAGACTCTATACGACGCACTACGATAAAAGGTAGCGAGCAAAACCCTTGCAAAACCTTTCGATTTAGTGAACTTGAATCAGTTTAACTTTACGCCCGTTCACTATTAAGGCCAAAAAATAGTTCTGGTTCCGGTTTCCCTATCTACCCTATTCTGACGTTAATGTTTAATTGGGAAAAATGAGAAAAATAAACACCCAAAGCCATCACTTTATACATTTTACCTTTGACTACCCACAGACGCCTCCATATGATCGTACACAAACAAAATTGGCCAAGAAAATCCCTACCTAGCTATTATATTTTCTAATGCCCTGCAATCGAAAGCAGAACTGTTTTTGTTGTGCCTTAATAGTTGACCGTCAGAAAACGTCCCTTTAAATCATGAAATTGCAGTGCCTTCCGTTGTATCTGTCATCTCTTACTAAAAACTGTAGTATTTGATTGGCTGATGTTATAAAACGTAAGTTTCAATTTCTACTCATTCCCATTGTACTTCCGGTATTAAACTAAACCCCTTAAGTAAAAGTGAAAGAACCTTGTTTACGGAATCCAAAATGTTTACCCAATTATTGTCCTTGTTATCAGAATATCTCATTTTGTGTCTCATGATTCGTGTGTTACTGTCGAAAGAACTGCAATTTCAAAATGTTGATCATTGCTGACATCAATTGTGACGTCACAAGATCAGGTATCACCACTCTAGAATTCAGTCGAATTGTCTAGAGGAAAAACTGGGGGTAAAAGGTCATCGACTTCACCAACTGCACCGTGTCCCAATTTGGGATCAGAGGTTGCCTCTCTAATAATCTTAGAGTGCCAACCTCTGATCCCCTATTGGAACACAGTGCACTTGGTGCAGTCGTTGGCCGTATTTCTGTTTTTGCCATCGTTGCTATTACGTTGTTGCCATCGTTGCAGTCGCGTCGGTGTCATTGGTTCTGTTGCTGAGTTACTGTCGCAGGTGCTGTACTTCGTTATTTCGTTGTCATTCCAATTTTTGGCGTGTATGCCGTCATTAACGTTGTTGCCATGTTGCCATCAACAGTGCCGACGCTGCCGTTGGTGCCGTCATTGCCATTGGTGCTGTCGTTACCATTTTTGTACTTGCAGTCAGTGCTTTCTGTGTCGTCGATGTCACTTGTGTGCAGTCTTTGTCGTCATTGTCGTCAGTGCAATCGTCGTGCCTCCGGTTCCTTTTGTACTGTCTGTGTCTTTGATACTGTCGTTGCTGTATAATTTGTCGTTTTTTTGACAATATATACAATTGAAAGTAAACCGAGCAGCAAATTAACTGTCCTGCGATTATTTGATATGATATCTTTCAGACAGCTATGGTTATTACCTCTACCTTGAGTCTTCTTACGGCTGGGGAGGTTCTAATGCTGTGCTTCTTAGTCCAGTTTTTCAATACAAGAACAATCGGCAAACAGTGTGCGTACACTTCTGGTACAACATGTACGGAAACACTATGGGTAAGTATTCAAACGTTGATATTAAGAACACGCATTGCTTTCGTAGCACCTCGGGCTAAGTTTACACGTCCACTTTCATGACTAGGTTATGAAGACCACAAGTCCCCTGCGCAAAAACAAAAAAACAAAATTGGGAACTGGAAAGTCCCAACAATATGGGTGCCGCACCCTCCCAAGTTCCAACGTCACACCCATGTGGCTTGTATTTTTATAGCCATTTCATCATTCCCCTTTCATTCCTCTTAATTCGACATGTACCAACAGATAGCCCCTACATACCTTTATTTGGTGCATTTAAAAAAAAATCTGATGCAACTTGTTTACACACATTTTGAGGCTTGCAAGATTATCTTATCAGAAGAATCGATACTCCAATTCTGAAATATGTCAGAAAATGTTTTTACTTAAAGGGAACCAATATAAATTTGGTTGTTCAGCTCATTGCTATTCTTGTATTGGATTTTCTCAACATTTTCTAAATGTTTTGTTTGCAATTTTTTGTATCAATAAATTGCAAAAACAAATTTATCGAATTATCAAACGTTGTCCAAAAAATAAGAAAAACAAATGTCATTTTCATAAAACCGGTTCCATTACAATTAAAGAAGTAATTGGAAACCACTTCCTTTCATTTAATAACCGTCAACACCCCTCCCCCAAAAATAAACAAATAAACAAGATAATCCTAGAACCGCCTCATGCTGTGCCTCAAATCCGATATAAACCTTCAAGGATCTGTAATACGTCAGAAAACTTGGAACTTTTGCAACACATATTTTGTCGTGATACACCTCACCTTTCGGGTGACGAACATCACTTTCGCCATTCGCCATTTATTTGTAATTGAAAAGTGTATATATATTCGTCACCGACACCACGAAGTAACACTCTACCGTGTAAAACCGTATTTTTTTTCGATTTTCAGTTTTTTGGATTTTTAAACATTATTCATCAAGGCCTACCATTGAACCAAGTTTCAAAGCTTCAAGAGCTTTACTTTAATAATTACGCTAAGTATCCATGGCAACTTTTGCGCAAAAGTGACAATTTTCGTTTTCACGAAGTAACACACAAGTTCCATTTACCATTGAAATGCATGGCGCGCACTCTGCTCATAAGTGAGCAAAAACGTTTTTTCGAAGCAACACTCTTCTTGTAACAAGTTGTATGAGCGCGCGTGCGCTGACCTGAAGTTGCACTTTCTTCGTGTTGAATACATTGAAGAGTGTTACTTCGTGAAATTGAAAATTTACAGTTTCGCAGCCTTTTCGGTTTCACGAACTAACACTCATCTTTTTTCTCTTATTTCTTGTTTATTTAATACACAAACGGGTGAAAAACAGCAGATTTAATAAATTCAATTCATCAAGTGTCCACAACGAGAAACCCAACTGAAAATACTCTGTCGTTTTGACACAAAGTGTTGTTTTAGAAGGCGTTCAACTTTAGTTGCCGTTTTCTCCGATTGCTAGTTTTTACTGGTATATAGATGGGTGTTACTTCGTGGTGTCGGTGATTATTTTGAACAAGATTGTCGCTCTTAAATGTAATATTTTAGGTATGCTGGCTGTTAAACGCGTGCCGGTCAATGGCAACGTCAATCAAGGGGTACCATTGTGGGGAAGGATTGGCTATCAAACTGGCCCCACACATTGGGCTCAAACAGAAACAGAACTGTGCACCAGAGACTCGACGTCAGATTTCAGGATCGCCATTGAGGCAGTAAGGGGAAATGGCGAACGATCGGACATGGCCATCGACGATGTAGAAATAATCGGTATGTGAAAATCATTTCACCTCACTCTTTTCCTTTTGCTGAGAATAGAAAGGAGAGGGTTAAGTAATTTAGTTTTAGTCACACTCACAATTCGAATAGTGGAATGAGAACTAGAGTTTATAAACAACTGCTCCCTCCCCTTGTTTTTTGTTTTTGTTTTTGTGCTTGTTTTTTTTATTTTTGTTTTTCAAATTCCGGTCAGATGATGTGATAATTTTGAAACCTTGTAAAGTAGTTGATACAAAAATAACTAGGGTTAAATAACGATTTGGTTAAATTTGGACGGATGGTTTTTAATTTGAAAATAGGAAACTCTATTTAATTTTCCGCTAGAGGGCGCCCTTTCAGATAATGACGTCATAATGCTGGGGTTTTTGTGTCCTCTATTTCTTTCTAAACACTTCCATAATATTTTGCTTATAGAAGAAGCTTCCGCTTTCGAGTAATATTCAATTTTTATTGCACTTCCGGTAACAACGGAAGTGAAGGTCAAGCGGTTTTATGCTGAAAACTTATGAAAGGTATAGCTGAAATTATTTTCTCAAATTTAGCCCTTAAATTGTTTGTTATTTGATACCTGATGGCGTCATAATGACGTCACATGTTTTAAACATCTTCGGATGGGGTTCAAGTTCATGCCAGGTATTATCAAAATCCCGTAAATCGTTTGGAAGAAATTCGGTTCGTTTTGATTTTGAGGCTTCTGTCTGTAATTTAAATTCACCTAACTTTGACCTTCTGGTTGACCGGAAGTAAAGGTCAAGAGAGTTTGCGCACACGACAAAAAAAAATGTTTATCAGTTAATGGTCTATCTGATTACAACGTATGAACATGATTGATTATTTTGTTCGAGGTTATAAGCGAAAGAAAGAAAGAAATAAAGAAGATTTATCAGAACAATTATCAACAGTGGTCAGGTTGTGCCCACTCAAAAAGTAAGGAGATTTTTGTTTTTGAAGAGTACAGAACATGCAATTTTAATAGACCCTTGTACACCTTGTCTGAACTTAAGTATATAATTTTTTATATAATTTTGTTTTCTTCTAAATGTTGTGTTTGCTGACACGTTGAAAAGTTACCACGCGATTTCCGCATTTGTTTTTATTGAGCTCGCATAGAACCCTCTCACACACAAAAAAGAAGATAAATTTGTTGCATGATGTTTGATATGTCTTTTTTCTTATTGAAAACAACTTCCAGATTGACTTATTTGGTCTTATTCCAAGTATACCACGTAAAATGAACCTTTCTGTCAATAGTATCCGGACAAAAACGTCTTGAAAACAGGCGTAAATGTTAATTAAGACATATGGTTTCCTGGTTACTTTAACCCTAAAGGGGCCGGGTTTTTTTTTTTTGTTTTTTTTTTAAGTACAGAAATGTCCTTTCTGGTTCGCGTGTGCTATTATCAATATTAAGGATACTTGCTTACTAGTAAAGTCAGGCCCGGATTATCCATTAGGCAATATGCAGAGTAGGCACTGTGCCTAAGGCCTACGAACATATCGGGGCCGTACGAACAATTTGAGGGCCTACGAAAATACCGCAGTGTGTCATAAAACATATATTCTTGCTCTTTTCATGCCACTCAAACCGCCAACATGATGGGTCCGTATTATTTGCTGGGGACAGTCTTAGCTTACATTGTCTGAAAATTTGCAGAATCGTTTCTCCTGTTCTCATTTCAGTGCTCCCGACAAATATTACATTGTCAGATCCTACCGGCTTACTCCCATCCACTAGCGCCGTGTCTTACCTGGTGCAGGGAGTTGATTCGCAGTTTACGTGCCAGCTACCAGACATCGACCCCGAAGCATCGTTCACCTGGACTCTCGGCGGTAGGGAACTAACGTCCGCCCGCAGCACAACTGGCGCTGGGTCCGGTGGATTGATAACCAGCACTAGTTCTCTCACACTCCCCCCGACCTGGAGCAACAACGGCGAGTTGCTGCAGTGCCAGGCAAGCAATAAGCAAAACCATCCTGGTTTGAACATCAGTGCAACGCTCGATATTAAAGGTAATGATTACAGTGGAAAAAATAGCTACATAAAATTAGTTCACAACATGTGCCTGAATAAATCTAACAGGTCAAGGAGCATAAAACCGAGACCAATGGCAGAACAAAACTACACTAAAACCTTTAGACATTGTAACATTAAAGGCAGTCCAAATGAATCTTTTTTTTTTAGATCAGAGTAAACGATAACTTTTGTTGAAAACAAAGTGCCCCACAATATGGGGTACTTTAACCGCAGATCTTGGTGGAAACGTCAAAACAAATGTTTACAAATTTGGTTTACGGTCAAACACTCCGCGTTTACCCTATTAGTTTAGGAAGTTGACGCTAACTAAATGACCACTTTGCATCTTTGTGCTAGAGCTACCGTCCCGTTTTTCCCTATTTTTTAACTGACGACCTATTAAACTTCTCCTATCAACAGTATCGTTTGTTTGCACAATTTACGGATATTCTTGCAAAAAGTTGGAGGCTATTGCCACAAGCCAAAAAAGGGAATGTTATTCAAAGGTTAACCGTGTTTTTATTCTTTGATCTGTTCAGTTCCACCGACAGTAATAACTTTGTATGAGTCAACCGATAACATTACTCAAACCAATGGGACGTCATTTCTGATCGAGGAGTGGACCGTGAGTTCATCTGCGAAGTACCGGGGACGCGGCCTGCGGCATTGATCACTTGGAACTTGGGAAATCGGAATATCACGGCAAACGAGAGTACGGATGTCGTGGGAGCCGACGGACTGACCACCAGCTCGAGTACTGTGAGACTGTCCCCTACGTGGATCCACCACGGAGAGTTACTGCAGTGCTCTGCTTCAAACATCGATGAC
The DNA here is from genome assembly GCA_029964075.1 of Patiria pectinifera. NCBI lineage: Eukaryota > Metazoa > Echinodermata > Asteroidea > Valvatida > Asterinidae > Patiria > Patiria pectinifera. The sequence continues at coordinate 15,393,203 of CM057150.1, forward strand.
TGGCCCGCAGTGAACGCCAGCGTGACACTTGATGTAACAGGTATGGATACTCACAGAACATCACAACGTGATTTTTTTTTCATTTTCTTTCCTACTCTAAGTTGAGGCGGACGAATATATGATGGGATCGTCGCCAATTCGATGCGAATGGATGCGTCAACCACAGCAACGAACTGTTACCGAAAACTGGGAGACTTGTGTTGATTGTCATGCTCTCTTTAAAGTCTCAGCAGCAGCCGATTTCACGAAGCGCTGCGACGCGTCACAACCCGAGTTACGTCGTGTAACACGTCGCAACTCGCGACGCGTCTAGTGGTCATCGAAAAATACGAAGCGTCTTATTTTTTGCCAGCTTTATGCCATAACAATTACATAAACGAAACTATAATACCGAGACAATGAGTGTAAAGTTTTAAATAAAAAATGCATTGAATGATTATGAACTAACGTGGAGTATTGCAGTTGAAATTTCAAAGTAGCTATACAGTCCACCGAGAGGTTGTTTTCCTTAAAAATTGCTTCACTCGTCCGCCATTTTGTTTAACCTTTAGAAAAATTTGGGAGGAGATCCGACGACTTTTTTTGTTGAAAATCAGACCACTATTTACTGTACACTGACTAAATACATAAAACATTTACCGCGATCTGCTATTACACGTCGCACTTACGACGCGTTGGATCGCAGGACGCGTCGCAGCTGCGACGCATCGCAGGGATCCGACGCGTCGCAGGGATCCGACGCGTCGCAGCGCTGCGATGCACCGTAAGTTTCTTTCGAATTTGCTCGAAGTATTAATATGAAATGTGATGCTGCGAATAATTTGTAACAGTTTAACTTCGAAATAAGTCGTGTTTGGTACTGACGCCGCGACGAATTGATTTTTTGTTTACCCCAGACACAGCATACAAAAACAAAAGCTGATGTAAATCACAGGCAGGCACTAGACTATTCCTAATTTGCATAGGCATAAGTATCCACAGATGTTGGATATATGCAAATGATCAAATACGAGGGTGAGAGAGAAGGTAATTGTGAGTGCGTACTGCTCGACACCATGGGAACGAGGTTGTAATAAGGCTGTATTGAATAATAATAACTCACTCACAAATTGTGTATATTTATTAGTGCATCGCATATTGTATTAGCTATTTCGGCTAGTTCAAAAGAACCAGCTTCATTTATATATATGCAGTGTCACCTTGCCCCAAAGAATATTTCTTTCTTATTAAGGTCACATGATAAATATGTTTAGCGCGTTCATGCAATAACGTTTTTGGAAATCGTGTATTTTAATTTGGAATTTTCCCACCGTCCTCTGGGACTCAAATAAGCCTAGTGTCAATCACACAATAAACTGTTGTCGGTGCTGAGAATAATACTATGTAGTGGTACATTCTCGAAACGATTTACATATGAATTGGTGGAGTATTTAGGTATAAGGTTCCCCGCTCAGTTTGTCCTAGGATGCAAATCACCAATTGCCCACTGACAGCTGTGCCAGGCAGCAACGCGTCATTCAGTTGTGTCTCTGAGAGCAGCATTCCGGAGTCCGAGCTGATGTGGTTCAGAGACGAAGAGGAACAGGTCAATCCAGCACAGCCAGATATAACGGACGGTGGTTACGGTGGCCGAGTGACGACGCTGAACTTTACGACAGGTGCACTGACCGAAGAGGACGACGGGGCTGTGTACAGGTGCTGCGCGAGAGGAAACGCAATCTGCCCACGTGTGTGCGACGCGTGTCTGATGAACGTGAGCTGTAAGTGTTGGAACACAGTGCGTTTTATACAATACCTCAATGCAAGTCAGGCATTTAACTTTGATTTTTGTCTCACCGGCCTCCGGGACTCCATTAAGGGTCAATTAATAGTATAGTATAGTAAGCAGTGACATTCTGCCATTGCTCAGAATGATGCCATGATGTGACACATCAGGTCCATTCCTCGAGTATTTATGTTTGAACTTTGCTGTTCAGTTTGTCCTAGCAGGGTGCACGTCACCAACTGCCCTGTGACACCTGTGCCAGGCAGCAACGCCTTATTGCGCTGCGTCTCTGAGAGCAGCAATCCGGAGTCCGATCTGATATGGCTCAGAGACGAAGAGGAACAGGTCAATCCAGCACAGCCAGAGATAACGGATGGCGACTACGGTGGCCGACTGACGACGCTGAACTTCACGACAGGTGCACTGACCGAAGAGGACGACGGGGCTGTGTACAGGTGCTGCGCGAGAGGAAACGCAATCTGCCCACGTGTGTGCGACGCGTGTCTGATGAACGTGAGCTGTAAGTGTTGGAACACAGTGCGTTTTATACAATACCTCAATGCAAGTCAGGCATTTAACTTTGATTTTTGTCTCACCGGCCTCCGGGACTCCATTAAGGGTCAATTAATAGTATAGTATAGTAAGCAGTGACATTCTGCCATTGCTCAGAATGATGCCATGATGTGACACATCAGGTCCATTCCTCGAGTATTTATGTTTGAACTTTGCTGTTCAGTTTGTCCTAGCAGGGTGCACGTCACCAACTGCCCTGTGACACCTGTGCCAGGCAGCAACGCCTTATTGCGCTGCGTCTCTGAGAGCAGCAATCCGGAGTCCGATCTGATATGGCTCAGAGACGAAGAGGAACAGGTCAATCCAGCACAGCCAGAGATAACGGATGGCGATTACGGTGGCCGACTGACGACGCTGAACTTCACGACAGGTGTAATGACCGAAGAGGACGACGGGGCTGTGTACAGGTGCTGCGCGAAAGGAAACGCACTTTGCCCTCGTGTGTGCGACGCTTGTCTCATGAACGTGGCATGTAAGTTTTGGAACCTTAATAAAGGCGTATCACAGTAGAGCGTTTGATAAATAACCCTTACATCCTTAAATTACCTTAATTACATCTTACAACACTAACAATGGCATGATAAAATTGTATTTGTTGAAATGAGACAACACAGATTGCGGTAGCTGTGAAACGATCTATTAAAGTAAGCAACTGCCACTTTGTCAAGGTATAACCATATCTTGGGAAAATAAATAATAACTATATTATACGTTTCATTTACACCATGCATTCGTAAACATTACAAATCACAGACTCCTCTTTTTCCGAGCAGATGACACCCACGCCCAGGTGCATCTGGGGAAGTCATGACGTCATTCTGTCCTGCAGAGCAGACGCAATCTTAACCCCCTGTATTCATCATCTGGGGAGAGGGTCGCGTACCCTGACTTCCTTTTCTCTGTATGTCAATAAATAGTTTTGAACCTCTCCCGTCTGTGGCCATATAAAGATGATTTGTGGTATGCACTACTCGGCTGTAGAAACGATAACAAATCATCATCTGTAAAGTTAAGATGCCATTGAAACCCATTAAAAGTGTATTTGTATTTTTTAAATGTTTTTTTATTTTGTATTCTGTCCACTTATCAGATGTAAAATCTGACCCGGGGCTTTCTGCCGGCAGAGCAATCGCCATTATCGTATCAGTAGCCATCATTGTGGTCATTGTCGCTGGGGTCATGCGCCACAGAAGGTCAACCACCAAACGTAGCCAAGGTAAATTGGACATTGTCCATAAATAAGAAAACAATTGGATACCCAATACGCGTAGAAATTGCTAGATTCAGAATGGAATGGACTGCATTAGACTAGGGTTATGCGCATGTTCACAGGCCATAAAACAAAGTGATATATATGTAAAATGAATTATCAGTTGGAAAGATGAAATCTTAATCACACTTTGTTTTGTAGGTCTGTGGCAGTAATGGCACACAAAAAAACAGGATAGTGGGTATTTCAGAGTGCAGCAGTATGGAAGAAAATGCTGCGATCATAAAATCTTTAACAACCTTCACAACCGCCGTGCAGTTCAAACGCATTAATGTTAAACACATTTGAACTTTATTTTCAGGAGATTTGTTTGTGTGTGTTGCAATATCATCGCATCTTTGTATCATTTTAAAAATGTTATCGCCGAAATAATTAAACGCGCCTTGTTCCCTTTTTTTTTTTTAGGATGCCAACCTGCAGAGCACACTGGGTAAGTACAGTCTCTTAATTAAACCTAGAACCCCCCCCCCCCCAAAAAAAAGAATATCATGTACAAAAATTGTCAATACAAATTTCAAAGTTGAGGGTTTCAAATGTTTTTGGAAGTGTCAAATTGTTATTTTCCCATTTGAAACTGATCACTTGCAAATATACTAGCTTGTTGATTGATATTGCTTCCTTGACATCTAGCCTTGCATATTACCTTTCCATTAAATTATTCCCTATAAAAATCGGGTTTTTTTTTTACTTAGTTCAATCAGTCGTGGCTGAAACAATAGAGTCTCCCCTCAGTTAAATAATAATAAAAACAAATGCCTTAAAACATGTTTTTATTCATACATCAGACCCGGATCTGGTAAGAGTGATGAGGGAAGATATGCCGCCGTGGAAGCTGGAAAAAACACGGGTAAATAAAAAAAAACCGTTAAATTACCACGGAATAATGTCCGTTTTGAAGCATGCATCTCACGTGTCATTATCTTGCATGTAACTCCTTATGGCGTGCAATCTTGACATTTAATCCAAAGTTAGAGATATCTCTATTACGAATAGAGATATCTCTATTATGACATGAAATAGAGATATCTCTTTTAATAATAGAGACATCTCTATTAGTACTAGAGATGTCTCTTTTAATAATATCTCCAAAGAGATATCTATGACGTGCATTTTTGACATTTAATCCAAAAAGAGAGATCTCTCTATTAAGAATAGAGATATCTCTATAAGCAATAACAATCTCTATTAATAATAGAGATATATCTATTACAGGGACTAAATGTATGTGTACCTCCGAAACAGACTTCCTAATAGAGATATCTCTATTTTGAATTAAATGTCAAGATGGCACGCCATAAATCCTGGATAAACGATATTCAGGGTTGTTTGCTTTTCATGAATTTTGTTCGTTTCCAATAAAAACACCACTGCAAAGCAACAACAATGCAAAGAAGAATATTCAAATCCTAACCTGCTTAAATTGCAGCTCAGTAGATCATTTCGAGAAGAAAAAAAAGTGGAAAAACTACGGTTTAATTTGTTGGACGAAATTGTGCGCTTATTAAAAGTGGGACACTCAGGTTTTAAAACAATAAAATGGGTTTGGAATTATAAAAACAAGACTCCTCTTGTTTGTCTTTTCGAAATTGTGGGTGGGAGGGGTGACACACAAGTCGGCACAGGCCTCTTCGAGTAGAAGTGCATGGTAGCGTTCCCCATTGCGCCCCTCCCCCTTTACGCCACTAATGTTTGGTTCATCCTAAAAGTCGGATTGTCCAAATCCAGCTCTATTGTTATTCTTTGTTCATATTAAAATATCAACTATTATACACTTTATGCAAGACATTCCTTTTTTTTGCCAGATATTCGCATGCAGGTGATGCCCCCAGCTGAGAGGAAATAGACAATTGGCGAGCTTTGACCACTGGTCTGTTACACAAGAGTGAAATGATCAGAGTTTGATTTTTTATTTTATTTGTGTATTTTCGGCATGTTTATGATAGGAGCAGGACATTTACATAACAAACAAGAATTGATCAAAAACAACATATTTTATTATAGAAACAATGCTAAGTGCTTGTATTTCCAAAATGTTCACAGTAGTAGCTGTCGCAATTTGTTGTGAACTTCATTGTTTATAAACCGACAGTATTGCTAAAGTAAAGTGGAATTTGAAAGTTTCTGCGCATACATTATTGAAATATAATCGCTGATTTCCATCATGGCCACTTTACGAGACCGGATTTTCAACAAACACTTAGTGTGAGCGAGCATTTCGTATTGATGTGTATTTGGTCTAAAATGAAAATTACTCAGAATTCTATTATTAATTTTAAAGAATAATTACAACACCACTTCGATATTGAGTTTTGCCCTTCACTGACGTATTTGCCCCTCATAGACGTACATCTGAGGTTTCAGTACAGTAACATACTGTAAGAATGGAAACATTGCATTTCTATAATCAGCTGCAAAGGAGGCGATTCTGCCCAAGAATTACAGACACCAATATAGTTTATGTTATTTTAAGTACATACATATTAATCAGAACGCTTGTTGCATGTCAATAATAATAATATAAAAAAAAATAACTTTTGCAAGTCTGCATATTAAAGTGAATGGCATGATACACAGTAAAATTTGTTTAGTTTACATTGATAAGCAAAACTAATGCATAGCCTTAAAATACATTTGTCATCTAGTTTGACTAAATCTTAGGCCGGAACAATTTAAAACAAAACATGTATTATCCCTACGCTCTACGCTGGTTACAAAAGCAGTTTAAGGATAACAGAAAAAAAGTACTGAACTTTTTGAAGGCTTTGATAATATATCGCTTCAATGAAATAAATACACAGAGTGCATGGTATGTAACATTTGGTTGCCAGTGCGTTCTTGACGTTTTGTGTTTTCGTTGAAAGTGTCCCATTAGCCCCATCGAGATTGAATCTGTGTTTGCTCCTTATTTGTGACCTACTGAGGCAAAATGCGGAATGTCCCCCAAAACCTTGTTTTGAGTAATCGACGCCTGAAGTCGGATATAGTACAAAAATCATGTCAATATTGATATTGGTTGTTCTGTATGTTTTGAGCAGTCGAGGTATCCAAGATTCACACTATGCATTTTTGTTCGGAAAAAAATACCCCCCAAAATGGAAAAACTGAAGAACGTTTATCACTGCCGTTGGCGGCGCATGAAGCTGCTGCGGCACTATCTTTAAAATAAATTTAGCTACAGAGATATATTTGGTATCATTGGAAAGCCAATTATTCGAGCTTTAACATGGTGTATACAGCTTGAAAAGTCAAAGGTGGGGGTTATTCCTCATTATGCTATGGCAGGTCACATTTGTTAGAGAAGCAGCAAATATCTGAAGAGCAGTCTTTACATTGGTTCAATTACGTACCAAACGCTAACCCATTGAGTTATGTGACATAATTCAACATTTATAGGTTGTGCTTTATTACCTAAACCGTGCTTTATTACCTCAACTCCGTCTGAATCTAAATAATTTACCATGATATCAAAATCGTCGTCTATATGAATCATATCCATTTCCATAGCTATTACTTATTTTGCGTGCAATTTACATTTGGACTGCTTAATAAACAAAACTATTCAATAGTGTCGAAAAAACATTAATTGCAAAATTACGTAAAATGGCAAAATACAACAGATGTATTTCCGCCTTTTTTTTGAGAAAAACAAATACAACATTATTATAGAAATGTGAACTCAAAAGTCACTTATACAGTGTCAATTTATTTCTGGATGGCTTGAAGCTTCTTTGCTTTATTAAATCTTTTCATCGGAAGAGGAAGGAATCGTCACTTCGTATTGAAACTCTTGGTACTTTCCCAGCGTTATACATTCCTTTTTAGAGAGAAAAAAAATATCATGAAAGATCCTCAAAATTGGCCCTAATTTCTTTTCCCCCTCTTGCTTTATTTTTGAACAGGGATTAAAAGTGAGTAAGTGCAGGCGAGCAATGCGCACGTTTGAAAGAAATAAAGACATTTGAATGCCTAAATGCTGATTCCTTTGTTTCTTTGTTACTGTTTTTCCTTCTTTTATTCTAGAAGGTTGTTCAGCTCGTATTCTTATTAACATAAAAAACATTATCTCTAAGTCAAGTACACTTTCATCAATCCGATAAGGAAAAGAAAAAAAAACACTTTAAGACAATGTGATATCGAGAACGAAATCACAACGACTATTTCATGTCGATGTATATTCATCCAGCTACACGTCGCACCGGCAATCTGCAAAATGAAATGCTTGCGGAGTGTGAGACTTAGACATATGTCTTGACAGCAAAAAAGGAAAAAAAGGCCTTCTGATGACGGGAAAGGGCATAAACAGTTAGCTAATTAAGTATTTAATTAAATTATCTTTATAAACAAAAATGACCATTAAGTTTGATAAACCATTACTCTCCAACAGTTCAGCGATGTCGATATTTCCGCAAAAAGATCTTACATTTCATTATTTTGCCCCCTTTAAGCACTTTACTAAAACGAATGCTGAGAACAATAAGCCAAGAAGCAGTGTCGTAAAAAGGGGCGTGGGTGGCACAGTAACTGCCTCCTTCTATCGAGGCTTATGCCCCCCCCCCCATGGGCCCCATGGGTACCCACGCAAAAAAAGGACCCGTTACATTTCCCCACCATGCAAACTGTACCCCAGTTTAAATACGACGTTGCAAATGGGGATTCCACATACACTGAGTTGTTTACTTACATTGGCTCCCTTGAGGAGTATCCCAAGATTCTGACTGATCTTGATGAAGGATGGCCGTTCAGTAGGCTCCTTGCACCAACACTGTACCATCATTTGATACCTTCAGCAAACAAAATAAATTTGGTCACAGCTATAATTCCAATTAATGTCCCCTTTCAATTTACTCAAACAGCAATTCGGGCGATTCACAATGCAGTGCGCCACCAAGAGTTTGCAACGGAGAGTCAAGTTTTTCAAGTTTACGGGCGACAAAACATGGCCCATTTGAATGAGTGTCGGTAGACAACTTGAGCTAATATGCCATAGATTGGGGCATAGCGTTCTGCCGCCTTGACAATTAAAACACCATATTGATAACAAGAAAAGAAATGGGCAAACAGATCCGCGAATCATACGCTTAAAAAACACTGACCCGAAAAACTAACGATTTCAAATGTCCCGCGCAGCGCTGCAATTTTGTCGACCATCTCCCACAATGCACTGGGAAAAATGAACTCTCCGTGGCAAACTCTTGGTGGCGCACTGCATTGTGAATCGCCTGAATTACGTCTTAGCACCTGCTTTTGTGGTAAACACTATCCCAGGCTCTTCTCATTGGTTAAAACCGATATACATTGCATTACTCTATGTATATTTTAATTTCACAGAGCTGCTCTGAGTTCTTTTTCCACATTATTGAAATCTCTGATAACTAACGTTTTGTTTTACATTTTCCAACCGGTATATTTGGATGCCATTGTAATGCGTTACATGAGATAGTCTGGCTATTATTATCATTATTATTACAATTTGCCAATCAAATGTTCTAAGAGTCAGGTCAAAAACTAAGTTTAATTTAAATGTGCGCAATGAAGGTCCTTCATGGCTTATCTGTCATATACGCAAAGTATAAATACTATTTGTGGCATTATTAGTCCCCATCGAACATATTTCATAATTACAAGACCACTGTTAATACAAAATATGTTCGTAGCAGGAATATTTATTTTAAAAAATGAAGAAATGTACGTGGCTTACAATTCTTCCTGACAGTGACTTGGTCTGCGCATGCGTTGTCCATCCACCAGCCTGGAAATCATGGTCTCGGTACTCATTGTGGGGTAAGGACGGGCGCCTTTAAGAAATATAAACAATCCATTGTCATGTGCTCCATATATATGTGACACTTATGCAAGGTGTCCATTTTACCCACAAAGTAATGGACTGACCCAACAGAGCCATGGACCAGAATCAAAATAACATTAATCAATTAATGCAAAAACAACATGACATTTTTTTGTAGGTAAGGTGTTTTAGCCAAGCGAACGTCTTTTTGGACTTGGCAACTGTCTATGCTTGGAGGCGCCACGATATCAGCTCGTATATTTATTTTTTTTCTTCGCGACCGGAAAATCGTTCAGCGTTAATAATGGCCTTGTTCTTTTTATCATTTAATATAATATACCATATCCTTCAAACAAACGTGTTTGTTATGTTGTTGTTGTTGTTGTTTTTTTTTGCCCGAAGCATTTAAGTCCTTTGATCGTTGAATCGTGCTAAAGAGTTTTGAAGGACTGTCGGATACGGCTCATTACAGCTACGAATTTAAGATTTCGCATTGAAACAATGAAACCAAAAATAAAATCCACTTAGTTTTACCTAGAGTTAAGATTTCCCACAGGAGAACGCCATAAGACCACACGTCACTTTTCGTTGTGTACACGTCATCAAGAATTGACTCCAGTGCCATCCAGCGGAGAGGTAACAGACCCTGTACAACACAGCCAAAGTATGAATACAATCTAAACTTAAACAATTACACAACTGCATGTATGTTTATCTTGGGTCTGCTGACCCCGTAGAAATAGTAGGGTAGCGGGCGAGTTTGGACCTCGTTCAAAATGATCACACACTTCTTGGACTTTACTCAGAAAATCAAAGATTTCCACACCTTTGACCGTCGTTGGTAGACTCTGAAATTCTTGACGTCGCGTGCAAGCCCGAAGTCGGCCACTTTGCACACCATATTCTCGGCCACGAGAACATTACGGGCTGCCAGGTCTCTATGGATGCACTGAAGGCGGAGGTGGATAAAAAAAATCATCTTTCAAATACGATAACTGGACTTTACTAATAGGCCTAATCGTTGTTACTTTGCTCCGGGACAAATGGGTTATATTCCGACTAGAGAGATAATATAAAAATATTGCCCCAAGAGAAGTAAAGGAAACTTACGTTCCTGAGCTAGGTGATATCGAAAGAACACCTGGGCTCACAAACGGAGGCTATTTTTCACTAAAACTCTGGTTTAAGCGGTCAGTAAAACCTGAACCATAATTTAAGATTTTTTTGAAGGAGGGGCGGTAAAACCTTGGTATAAAAAAAAGAAGAAACGTGATGAGGTCTTGGCTAATGAAGAAAGAGAATCTGTAGGTAAGGTGACATGAAATTTCACATCGCATAACATTGAAACCAAATGCCAGCAATGTTTAACATTGTCTCCGCCTTATTGTCATCAGTCTGCCACAACTTTATCTACATATTAAATCAAGCTGTTTTAACTGGCTGGAACGAAACAACCTCGTCCCCAGGGTGTCGAGCAGTACGCGCCCACCACTAGCTGCTCTCTCACCCTGGTTTTGGATCATTTGCATGTGCAAGATTTTTGAACACGTATGCAAATGAGATGTTTGGGGTAAAAACAGAATCAATTCGTCGCAGCGCGAGCACGGCGTGAGTTACAGAAACACGATTTATAGGTAAGCACTGGGGACGAGGTTGGGAACGAAATGTTTACTTTTGAATTTTACGTTCTATCTTAACAATTACACGACATGTTCATTCCAAACTGGATAACTTCAAAGGCCCCAAACAACCCAAAAAAATATATCATTGAAAACTAAGCAGCTTCTACAGCAGTCTTTCCAACTGTAACAAGGTTATTTTTTAACCGTTATTTCGATAACAGTTCATGTAGTCGAAAGGATTTTCTTAGTGACATCATTGCTAACTCTGTTAATTTGTTAAACAGTTTGTTTCCTTCGGCAATGAAAAGAAAAACGTATTTAAGTATGATTGTTTATTCCTTATACAGTATCTTCAATACCGACCTGCTGAGAAGCTAAGAAGGCCATGCCGTCGGCCACGTCTCTGGCAAAGTTGATGAGTTCCCTCGATGTCAGAGATTTGCTACTGCCGTGTAGGTTGTCATAGGCCTGCTTCACCTTGCCTCGACTCTCTGTCAGGACATTCTTCAGGGGTCCTTTGGCAAGGTACTCCATGATGATGTAGACGGGATCTACCAAACATTAACAGCACACTCATTAAACCGGATCAACAGTTGTAGTATTTGGTTGTAGTATTACTATACAGGCTGGTGCAAAAAAGAAGTACACCAACTTTTGACAGCAATGTTCACCTACTTGTTGGTGAGGTTTTATAATTTATAATACACTCGTCCTGCACAAACTAAAGCGACGTGGTTTGTTTCTTCTTTTTTTTACACAAAGAAGGCTCAATCAACTTTGTCAATGCAAGGTATGCACAAGATTGTTGGCAGTTCTTTTAGTATCACCGACGAACTTTTGTTCTTATATTCACTTACTACATTTGTTAAAAAAAGAGCAATGCTATTGGTTATCAAAAAAGACGTCGTTGTTCACCTTTATCAACACAGTAGCCAAGAAGCTTGACGACATTAGCGTGACTCGGCAACTGCTTCATGAATTCCATCTCTCGGAGAAGATCTCCTCTCTCCGTTGGTCCAGCCCCGTCTGGTCATTCAACAGAGAAAATGAAAGTGGATTCCCGATTTTATTACACGTGTGTTTTCTTGTGGGAGCTAGGTGGTAGGTAGTCTATTCGCCGTGGTCTATTATGCGTGAACAGATTTGCTGATTTATTAGGCAAGACTCCGCCTCTTGACTTCCTAGAGTTTGACCAATCAGCGGACGCTTTCTATAGGCCTATCGGGTCTTCGGTCATTCACCCGTTGCGCGTCGCATAGACATGGACACAAAAAAACTGTCTCGGCGCGCGGCGCTAGCGCTCGGTATCATGTTATGCGAATGCGCTCCCGGCTGTTGTATTACAAAACACTGCATTCCAATTGACCAGTCACAGCGTTAGTCCTAATTTGGGAATGATATGACGTCACGATTTAGTAAAGTCGACTCCAATTGGCTGGCGCGCGGCTTGCATAAATCTGCATGCTTTGACATATCAGACGTAAGACAGGAGATGCCTCCGTGGATATCGTGTGATACTCAGACTAGGTGGGAGGCTCCCATAAAAAAGTACATTATACCAGTGTTTACAAAGCACGACGTCATGACGTCTCAAGTTGCTTGAAATGACATCATTCTGAACTGTGTACGCTCAAAAGAGCAAAGTTGAAACAGCTAAATAATAGTACTAAGCAGGTGACCGTTTTTCCGGTGCCTGCCTTTGTGCTAAACCTGTTTCAAACTTTCTGTGAAATGACCAGTTTTTTTTTATTTAAAGGCAAATTGGATCACTTGCGTTTATCCCAAAAGTAATCGACCGAATTATTATCCAAAAACTTACTTGGATTGAAGACAGTATATACTGATGCTAAACAACCCGTAAAATTGTTTCGTCTAGCTTGCTGTCATTTGAAAGAAATTAAAAATAAAAGGGATTTCCATCGATCAGTCCGTTGACTGGTTTTTGGAAATAACTGGTGCTATGGAGGAAATCGTGTTTCGTGCGTAATTTCAACCGTTTTCTGGAAGTGAATGATCCTATATGCCTTTAAATTTAATTAATTTATATTCCGTATTTTGTTCTTTTAACCCGTTTCTGTTTTCAAAACAAAAAAAATATCACGCCTCCACATACATGCTCTTTCACTGCCATGTTTTAGGGCTTAGTTTACCTTTAATTGTTTTGATGGCGACGTGAGTGACAACGCCGCGTTGTACAATGCCCGCGGCCTTTGCCAGCAACACTTTTCCAAATTCACCCTGCCCAAGTTCCCGCATGATGGTCAGCTGGTCTCGCGAGAATTCCGCGAGACTTTCCGAAATGGTCGCGTACGGTGAGGCGTCTTGATCTCGGGTCACAACAATGGATGTGGATTGCATCGGTATATCTGAAATATGTATATTACAAGCTTAAGTGTTGTATAGTAAAAAATATATGGTTGTGCACTGGCAAAAGTAAAGCTGTGTTCTAATACAAGACGGATGCACTTTTATCCAAAGCAATAACATTGTCTTACCCAAATCCTGGTACCCTTGAGTTTCATTAATGAAACCACTATTATCTTGCGACCTTCCTTTTCTAAAGGAGAAATGGTATATTGAAAATTCAGTTAGAAGTTATATCACAATCTTGAAGTCAAGACTCAGTCTTTTGTGCATAATAAATCAATGTTTACGGAGGCCGGGTGACCGGTTAAAAAACAAAAACCTGCCTATAGATGGGCGAGTGCCCCTTTCACAGGTTATTATCACCCCGCAGATACAAATGTCCTTGCTACGCTACAGGTTATAAAAACAATTTAACAGTAAATTAATCAAACAAATGTGTCAACGTATAAGAAGTAACGATGAGCACTGTAATTAATCAAAACAAACAAAGACTATGAGCTTGGCTTAACAGAGAATAAGTAAATCAACTTACGGTTGGGAGACTGGCCTCCGGTCATCTGATCAAAAAGAGCATATTAAACAAAATGACATTCGCATAATAATATTATTTGAAGGATGTTTACTAAAAGGTTTTTTTTTTCATTTTCCAAGTGAATTTAAAAGCAAAAACCTCCACTTTGATATCTTTATATAAGTAAGGATAATTAGGTCTCTGGTCAGCGCGCGCGTCGATTTTAATCATGCGCGTCAACTTTTTTTTCTTCTTCAAATGAACACGGAAGCTACAACAGCGCCCTCTATTGTCGCGCCTCCTCAAATTGTTGTACCAAGGAGCACCAAGGAATAGGGAAATTGCACCAAGGAAAATGATAAAGTGCACCAAGGCAAATTATGGAGGACACCAATGTATAATGAGGACACAAAAAAGCAAAATGGTACCCACCTTGTCTGTACAATACAAGCTTGAAAAAAAAAACCACGCGTCGCCGCATAAATTCCGGAACTTTGGTCTGACCAGAGACCGACTATTTTTTTTGTGCCTAAATTCTACTAATTACTGCGACCTTGGCTTACCCGAGTTTGTTCTACTAGCTTTTCGTCTGTACCAGATGATTCCAACAACAGCAATCAGGATGCTGGTAGTTGCTATAGCAGCAAGTACTGCGATACCAACAATGACTCCCGGGTTGCCTGGCCCATTAGTAACTTGAAAATAAACAAAGTGGAAGTCCTAAAAAGGAAGTATGCCTAATCTGAAGTGCTTGTTCTTACAAAACAACATCACAGGAATTGTTAATATATTGTAGTAAAACCAGGCTAAGGCAATGTGAGTAATTTGCTTCTTCCGAGGAGTATAAACCTTTCCGATATTCTCATTCCGTTCTCGGTATTGATGAAGAACAAAATATGCATTGTACAGATCCATAAAAAAACGAAAACAAAAAGACCCTGAGCAGGTTTGGCCTGAGATTTAGTCTCTATTTGGCCACTTTCCAGGGTCAGTATGGTTAAATGATCACAAGAAGTCATTTGGACAAGAAAAGTGTCAATTATGAATCTGAATTATGTAAAGCCGAATACAACCCGAATTCCAGGTCATTATGACCAGTTACTCTTAAGGGTAAATGAGTTCTATAAATATCCAAAATATTGTGAATGGCTCTTAGCTAATTGTTGCATTCGTGATTTCAAATAATTATAATTATTTATAAGGTTATTTCTGAGATCGTTACATATGGAGAAATATTGGAGGAATTTCGCTGCTGGTGTGTCCGGCAACGCATGCACCATAGTCGAATTGTCTATATCGCCGAGGAAACGGTATCAAGACAAAAGACTTGAAAAAAAAAATCGTAAACACAAAGCACAGTACAAACACATGATTGCACTGTTTGGTTGGTGATGCTCTTCGAAATATTCAATGTGCCAGAAAATTGGTGCACAACTAACCAAAAGGACAAAAGGAATGCTACAATAACGGAAAGAGGAGTACGCACCTGGTGGCATATTCACCGGACTGTCAGTTGCACCTGCAGCTGCGGCATGAACCAAAAAAAAACAACCTGGCAATCAATGAGCGATTTACAATACACTTGTGTCACACAGTCATTTTTCTACTTCACGGTCGGCCATGTAATATAAGGATGATTTAGTCATTCATCCTTTTACAAATTTCACGTGTCTTTCATGGTTAACTTACACCACACCATGAACGCAAAATTCATCGCGTTGGATTCAATCACGTAATACCAAAATAATATTGGATGGATAAAAACAATATATATCGCATGCAAAGGGAAAACCGTCAGTATTTTGGCGCGCATGTCCAGTTTTTGTTTTCACATATGCACCTCTCCAGTCAACATTTAATACATTAATTACCAGTAGGTCCAGTTTGTTTGATATTTTTTTTCTTCACATAAGCACCTTTGGCGGTAAGATTTAATAAATTATTTACCAGTAGAAACAAACTCCGGTCGAGTTGTGACGATTCTTTTGACGTAATCACTGGGGCCATTGGCATTCTCGGCATAAACCTCGATCTCATACACAGTGTACGGACGCAAGTCCACCACCTTGTGCTCGTACACGCTGTCTGGTAGTCGGGCTCGGGTGGCGGTGTCGAACGTCGATGTGGTTTCATTTTCCCGGTGGTTGACGAAAAACCACTGCGTTTCGCCGTCTTCGCCCCCTGGGCTCCAAGTGACCGTTACAGTTGAGGTTGTGATTTTACTATCGTCGATAAAGACGTCTTCTGGTGGCGGCGGCACAGCTGTAAGAACAAGTCAATGCAATCCCTAGAAAGCTGGTAACAGAGCGCATACAATCTATTCACGTCATAGTGGACTGGAAGGCTTGTCGTGCATCCGGTCTACACAACAGTAACAGGCTGTATATAACCAATTCAAGGAATACATAAAGTGCCCCTCCCTATTTGAGATGATTTTGTTTCTGTGCTCTTCATTTGTTTTTCGTTGTGAAAATTCAACATAAATGTTTAACTTCAACGTTCTGCTGCAAAAACTTTGTTCGTTTTAAGTTAGATCCGCACTGCAAATAGACTGTTTCCCGAAACCTTCGTTTTGTGAAGGAGAGGGGGAAACAGTCTACCCTAAATAAGCGCAACAACATTCCAACTCCGAGAGTCTGAAGTACCTTGTTAAAAACTGGCAATCAACATGAACGATTCACAATACACAGCGCCAACAAGTCATTTTTCTACTTCACGGCCAGCCGTGTAATGTGATGCATGTTTTATGCATTTCTTTCACGGTTAACTTGCACCACAACAAGAGCACAAAATGCACCAAGTCGGATTCAATCACGTAAGACTGAAACAGTATTGAATAAATAAAAAAAATAAGCTGAAGTCGCGTTCAAAGGACTGGCAAACTTTCAGTATGGATGCGCAAGTCTAGATTTTTTATTGTTTTTTAATTTGTTTTCCTTACACATAAGTACCTCTCGCGGTGACGTTTAAAAATTAATTAGGCCTACCAGTAGAAAGAGTATTGACGATTCTTTTGATGTAATCACTCGGGCCATTGGCATTCTCGGCATAAACCTCGATCTCATACACGGTGTACGGACGCAAGCCCACCACCGTGTGCTCGTACACGCCGTCGGGTATTCGGACTCGGGTGTTGGTGTCGAACGTCGATGTGGTGTCATATTCCCGATGGTTGACGAAAAACCACTGCGTTTCGCCGTCTTGGCCCCCTGGACTCCAAGTGACAGTTACAGTTGAGGCTGTGATTTTACTCCTGTCGATAAAGACGTCTTCTGGTGGCGGCGGCATGGCTGTAAAAGCAAGGCATGACAAGCTTTAAACAAAAAAAATCAGTAAGCTCTTTTCCCTTTCCTTTGAACAATTTGGATATTATGTTGGTTTCAAACATCCTGGTGATTAAAATAAATTACTTGTTATCATATTTTTTTTTCTCCCGCACAGGTGACAATTACTACGAATACTTGTCAAGAAAGACCAAGACAGCTTTTAATCGCTTCACTCCGCGCGGCGGCTTTCAAAATTGCAGGAATCTGCGCTCGATCTGGTGTCAAACTCTGTCAAGCCAGCTAATTATATTTGTCAATATTCTTGATCCTTCGTTTTTGGCCTTTACTATTGAATTCTGATAAGTGATAACCACATAACCATGTTAACGCCGAGCACAATATCGTTAACTGAACTATAAAATGTCGCATTGGTTTTATCGGCCTAAAACGTTTGATGAAAGCCTAATTAAAATTGAAATTAGGGTTAACGGTGTTCTCCTCGAAAAAAAGAGTCACATTTGACGTTTATTTCTCGGATAAATACTTCATCTATGACAACAAAACCTGCACAATACCGTCTGATATATCCTGATGTACTTGTTATTTTACCATTTTTGAACAAGTGTATCTTACATAAGGAGTGGCTTTGCTTAAAGTTGTATACATATTTCCATTTTAAATGTCATGCGAACAAACCGACAAAATGGCACACCTGGAACATTCGCAATTAACGTACCAACGGGTCAAGGGCGGATCCAGGGGGGTCCAAAGGGGGCCATGGTCCCCCCAAAACGAAACCATTTTTTTTTTTTTTTGAAGTGACATCGCAATAAAGGCAGGCAATGAGTACACCACCATCTTTTTCTCAAAAAAACATTGGTTAAAGTGGTCAGAAATTGCCTCAGATCGCACCACAGAGCATCTAGAATCCAAAAATTTTTCGGGGCCCTTAAGCGGGCCCCAAACCCCACGCCGTAATTTTTTTGACCCACTTTTTTGGGGCACCAAAATTTTTTTTGGCCCCCCAAAAAATTGTGTTCTGGATCCGCCCTTGCAACGGGTATTAAGGCCCATTATCATGCACACGTCCAACCAATCAAGTTATCCGTTCAGTGCATGTTGTACTAGAGCCCAGAATAGTCGTTGATCTTTGTGTGTAGGATCCATAGCCTGTTAAATCTCACTATACAATGATGAAGTGTGACATTTTCGCTATATAAATATTCATCGCTATAATAGGAAAAGAACAAAACAAAATGTTTACCTTGCGAAAGGACGCACAAGAACGCGAATATCAGCGGGTGGCGAAATTTGAGTGCCATTTTGAAACTGCCCAATGTTCAAAGTGAAGTGCTGTAGCTGCTGCGTGAAAACCGACTGACTGTGCTTATACGTGTAGAGGCTGCACTGTGCGTGCTGTCATTAATACAATATGATTAATTGAACCATAATGTCCCGGTTCCTGTTAGTATAGGCGGTATAAATATAGCCTCAATAATGTCGTAAAAAAAAACACTTTTGTTTCCTCATATATTTATATGAGGAAATCGGGTGAAACCGGTACATTAAAGAGCTCAGAACAATTGTTCTTATTATTCCTTTGTCTGTAGTGATTTCCGTTCACGTTTTGGACAGCGACATATCATTTTTTTTTCTATACACTTCCTTGTACCGATACAATCAAAAACTCAACACTTTTCTTGAGGCATGAGTGGGGTTTTATAATATCTATTCTTTTTATAAAGAAAGGTTTCGGAAGTCAAAATTAATCTTTACAATGTGTCCTTACAACGTATTTTTTTGTGTGTTTTATAGGTTTTATAGTATCGGTTTTGTTCAGGTATAACCTTGAAGCAACAATGAAAATGTATTGTATTCCATTGCAAAATTTGTGAATGTGCAAGACAATATTCCTATGACAACAGGCGCGGATCCAGGGCGGGGGGGGGGGAGGGTTGTGGGTCAACCCCCGCCCCCGGCTATGTCAAAAAAGAAAATTCCTAAAGTTCCTTTAAAAATAATGCACCCCCCCCCCCTGCTCTGACACCCTCCAAAAACTGTACTGATATATTGTCCGCCTGTTCAAAATACGGACGGAGGCAGCTTAGATAGGGGGTATTTGAACACCATTCTGTAATCTAATGTTAATAATCGTCCAATTAAAACAGCGCCCCCTCCCCAACCCCAACCCCCATCCCCGTTTTTAATTTTACGGAGGCCAAGTGTCCAGAGAAAAAAACCTGTCTAAATTTAAGATATTCTGCTGATGAACCCCCCCCCCCCTGCAAGTATTCCTGGATCCGCCCCTTGACTATTAGGTGCGTACGCGTATGGCGAGAAAAGGTAACTTTTAATCTCAAAATAGAGATGTCTTTATTAGAAATAGAATACAATATAATTAGAGAAATTGATATATCTTTATTTCAATTAAAGATAAATCTATTTCAAATAGATCTCTGTGTCAGAATGTGTGTTTTTAGCTAAGTTATTGAGCAATGATGTATACCCTGTATAATATCATCTGAAAATGTTCAAGAGCACTTGCCATTTCAATGTTATGCCAGATACAAACTGTCATTTCGGAAATGGCCTTGGATGTTATGATACCGTGATGCTTAATTTCAGCAAATTGTTCGGTTCTGCATTGCATCTATAACTTCCTTTTTTTATTGATTTTTGTTTTACCTTAAAAACAAATATTTTAATGATTAGTTTTTCTCACGGTGTCTATAATTATTTTAAGGACATTTAGTCTTTTTTTTCCTCAAGTTTTTTTTTTTTTTTCAAAGCGTCTGATACTCCTTATTCACCACGAGAAAGCCATTTTGATCGTGTTCCCTGAATGTATTTCATAAATTGTAAACTGTTGAATGGGATGGTGCCAGACTATATATGCGTGTCACTGCAAGCGTCACTTTCCTTTTTTTTTTTTTTTTGGTATGTTGCTTACAACATTAATATAGCCAGTAAACATTTAGTCTGTTCATACTGGTTCTTCAAAGTTGGGTTTCCTTTTTATTGAAACACCCTGTATAACATCCGAGGTTTCATAAGCAGAGCATACCGTACGAAAGGAAGCGCTCCATTTCTGATCAGCTCAAAGGGAGGCAATTCTGCCTTAGAATATACTTTATGTTATGTTAAATACATACATATTAATCAGAGCGCATGTTACCAGCAATAATTTAAGAAAATATTTAAACTGTTAAAGTCTGCATATAATATTCAGGTGAGTCAAAAAAACTTGACATAGAGTGATGATTTTGTTCTCTTTAAAAAGCGATTCAATTTTGATACACAAATGAAGTATTTATTTAAAGAGCGTGTTCCTCCACTTATTTGAATAAAAAGTACTGTAATTAATCGTTGCTGTTTGAAGTAATGCATGTTTTAATAAAAACAAACCTATTTAGTTGTCGTGGAATGCCATCGGAAGCTATTTAGCATCGTGAGAATTACAAATTTCAAACATGCATTATAATATAAATGAGAGTGTTATCATTTGAGTCAACACTGAAACATTATTGTTACTGTCATGTTTTGTGTTTTAATTTAGGGACAAGTCAACTGTTTTTTTAAAGGGTTTTAGTAGTGTATCACTTTTATTACAAATAAACATACAGAGAACATGAAATGTAACATTTCAACTTCATGTATACTATGAACGTTCGAACACCTACGTGTAGCCTACATCTTATAGTGTAACTTATAGAAACCCACATGATAACCTCCTGCATGTTAACTTTTTTTTGTGCCTCGCAAAATAGCTTCATTTGTCACCGCTATGCCTATTTCCCTCTCGCTTTCCTCAAGTTCCTTCCACTTCAGTAAGCAACTAACGAATTTGCGTCATTTGGTTGGTGAAAAGTCGATAATCCTATTTTTTACAGTGTCATCTACGTGACACACACAGCGTTTCGTGGGCGCCGCCATGTTTACATCCTCGTTTGCATGAATTAATAACCTACGTGCGACGCAAATAGGCAGCGTCACGCTGATACTCGGGGACGAGATTAAAGCCCCGTTCTCCAGCGCTGGCGATGTTTTTCCCCACAAAGACTATATAGAGAATTACACTGGAAGGCGCTATACATATATATTGTTTACAAGAACTCAGTTGAGCGAGTCACTGCAGCTGTAGTTTAGTAAATAGTACATAGGAGTGTACATCAACATAGATCATGAGTTCGGATCCCACTGGGTATGACTTTTTTTGTTCTTGATTATTTTTTTCCTGTCAGTAATATTTTTTTTCAAAAGAGTCTCGTCGTCATCGGAAGGAATTTCTCTTTCTGGCACATCTCGCTTCCTGATTTCAGATTCGGGATTACAGGGGAGACAGGTTAAGTTTTTGAATCTATTAGTGGTCATTTTTTTTTTTCAAATAATCTTCGTCGTCACGGGAAGGAACTTCGCTTTCGGATGCATCGACGATGTTCTCGCAGATCAGTCTTTGGTGTCAATTAGTCTCTACGGTTGTCCTGCCTCCTACACTCTCTTTTCCAGGTGGTCGACGAGGCACGACTTCATGGGGCCCGTGGCTTTCGGGTTCATGACACCGCTCTGTGCTACATCATCGTAGATGTCTTCCTGAGGCACGAGTTTCACCTTCCTCTGATGGACAATTGTAAAAGTAGGAGTGGCCCTCACTATCTGATGTGTCTTTAGTAATGTGAACACCTAGTTCAGTTTTGCCTCGCTGTGTTTGATATGTTGCCTTGGCATAGTCTTCGGTGAGTAGGCCATCAGTGGCAGGTACATCATCCAACGATCTATAGCTTAGTGTATCTTGGTTGGTTTCACCAATAATGGAAACATAGTCTTAATCGCGTTTCTTGAAATGCAGTCTCTTTCGACACCAGTTGAAGCAACGCATATAACACATTTCTGTACCTAAAATGAATCAGCATAAGAAAAACAAAGAAAACGGCAATACAATTATGGCATTTTTATTCAATCAGAAGTAATATTCTTGCTGTTAATATTGATTAGTTTTATTTAAACTTAGAAAAGGAATAAGGGTATATTTGATTCATTTAACAGCGGAGTTTTCTTTTCCATTGTTAAAATAGGGCATTTTTTTAAAATTATTATTCTGTCTATGAAACTTGCGTTTTATGTCACAACTCTTGTCAATTGGTAAGCCCATATTATATTATCTAGCTTGCAACAGGTTGACGAAGACCATTTTTATCGTTATCATGTTTGACCGGTCTCCCATGCCTAAAAGAGCCCTCTATTGTTTCCACCATATCTCAAAAAGGCCCATCAAGCACTATTCCAACATTTCATTCCTGTTCCCCCACCCCCCCCCCAAAAAAAAAACCCACAAAATACCAGGCAATCAATGAACGGTTCAAAATACACAGCACCACCACTAATTCTGATTTTTTTTTTTCACTTTCACAGCCGGCCATGTCATATCATGCATGTATTATCATGCAGCTTTTCACGCGTCTTTGCACCACACTAAAGCAATTCACAAAATGTAGCGAGTCGGACTTCAATCACGTAAGACCGAAACAATATTGGGGGCAAAAAACTGAAGCCGTGTGCTAAAAAGGAAGACCACCAGTTTGGGTGCGCAGGTCTAGTGGTTTTTTCTTTACATAAGCACCTCTCGCGGTTACATATTACATTACTTACCAGTAGAAACGCACTCCGGTAGAGTTGTAACAATCCTTTTGATATACTCACTCGGGCCATCGACATTCTCGGCATAAACCTCGATCTCATACACGGTGTACGGACGCAAGCCTCCCACAGTGTGCTCGTACACGCCGTCTGGTATTCGGACCCGGGTGGCGGTATCGAACGTCGATGTGGTGTTAAATTCCCGATAGTTGACGAAAAACCACTGCGTTTCGCAGTCTTCGCCCCCTGGGCTCCAAGTGACCGTTACAGTTGAGGCTGTGATTTTACTCCTGTCGATAAAGACGTCTTCTGGTTGCGACGGAACGGCTGTAAAAACAATGCAAGGCAAGCCTTTAAAAGATCAAGCAGCTCCTTTTCCCTTCCCTTTGAACAATTTAGATACTGTGTTGGTTTCCCAACATCTTGATGATTGAAATGAAACACTTGTTGACAGTTTCTTCCCTTCAATCCTGCTGCATAAGAGAGCTACCTGCTGAGCAAGAGGTCATGCGATCGACGCCGTTTGTTCAGCGCGTACCTCACAAAATATAACAGTGTGTAGTCAATTTTTTGAGTTTTCTGCCTTGGTCCTGATTTAGTTTTTAAGCTAAATTTTGCTAATCAGAAACCTTCAAAGAAAATCAAAAATTAAAGATGTCCTATTAGCAACATTTAGCTATGTTTGTTATTTAGTTGTTTAGAGAGGCAGGATATGATGAGAAGTCATCACATTGGTTCAGTTGCGCAGTTCATTAAAGAGCCATAGGCTATTTCCCTCTGTCTTCCCCTCAAGTTCCTTCCACTTCAGTAAGCAACTAACGAATGCGCACCATTTGGTTCGTGAAAAGTCGATAATCCTACTTTTTGCAGTGTCATCTACGTGACACACGCAGCGTTTCTTGGGTGCAGCCATGTTTACATCCTCGTTCGCATGAATCATTAGCCTACGTGCGACGCAAATAGACAGCGTCACGTTAATACTGGGGACGAGATTTAAGCCCCCGTTTCCCCAACGCTCGCAGGGGCGATTTGTTTTTGTCCCACAGAGACTTTTACGCTTGAGGGCGCCATTCATAAAATGATATAATGTTTAAAAGAACCCACTTGAGCGAGTAACTGCCGTAGTCTAGTAAATAGTACATATAGGAGGGCACATCCGCATAGGTCTTGAGTTCGGATCCCACTGGGTGTGGCATGTATTGTTGTTGAGTGATTTTTTTTCTGTTTTAATATTAATAAAGTTTGTTTTTTTGTCATATTGGGATTTTTTCGTTTGCTGATCTGAAATTTGGAGATTTAATTTGCTAAGGGGAAAACACGTCTGAGAATCTGATTTGCAACTCAACGTGCTTGCATATACACTATTAACGACTGCGTTGTATGGACAAAAAACCTAGAGCAAGACTGCCACCTTGCCGTTTATTTTGGTTTATTTTGCTGAAGCGTTGAGTTCGTTTTGTTACATATCGTGATGGGTATATATTTTACACCATCCAGACGCCATTTGCATTTTGTTGAATTGTTTTTTAACAAAATCCCGTAGAGCTAACTCATAGGCTATATGTACATATGAGGATTATTTATCTCACCAATTTGCATGAATAGTTACTATGCGTTATTATTAAAGAAAGAAATTTGACCTATACCTGAGTCTTTAACAGGCTCCTGTTTACCCACTCCTTTGGAGTCTTCTCCGTGTCGTGCAATTTCTGCAATTTCAACATCCGAGAGAGATTTGAAAATACCAAGTACATGTACCAAGAACTATTTCGGCATTATAATTATTAGCGAAATTAGTAACAGTAACGGACATTGGATCTCACATTTCACATGACACAGCTTGAAAACATGGTCCCAGGATTTTCGAGAGGGGCTGAGTAAACTAAGATTATTCACTTTAAAGCCCTTCCCCCCACTGCATCGTACATCCATGCATGCCTACCCCCTACATTGTGAAAACACTGGCCTCTTTGTTTTCGAAAAAGATACTTTTAAGATTTTGTTTGTTCTGCTGAAAATGTTTCTTGACATTACTTGATGTCACTACTGAATAATTATAACAATATCTAGATTATTTCAGAGGTAATGTGTCCATTCATTTATAGAACGTAAATGACCGTGAAAGCATTTAGATAGAGCTTAAAACAAATCAAATTACTCTCATCTCAAGAAACAAATTATACTTACCTGGTCCCTCAAAGGGGAGGTTGTAACTGATAAAAACTGCCCCTGAGCCAACAATGATAGGGTTGTGGGTGCCGCTGGTTGTGCCGATGTTTCCGATGGTTCCAGTTCGTTCTAGAGATACTACAATGACAAGCGGAAATTAAAATATTCGCATCCTGCCATCACACTAGCACTCCGGATACCACCCTTATCTTGGATCAAGACTTGTTGTATACATATATAGTATAAGCGACCACACCCCATAAGAGGGCGTTATGAAGAAGAACTGCTATCACCCACAAACCGATATCACAACAACCGTCTAAGCAAACCATAGCCTGGTTCCCCGACCAAAAGATTCTGACTATTTGTGATGAATCTTAGGTCCGGTAACCGTTAGTATCTGTACAGTCAGTGGCGGTTGTACGGGGCTGCGGGGCTTTAGCCCCACCCCATCCCCATCCCCCCATAAAAAAAGGTGTCTAGGCCCCCAAAAAAATTTCCATAAAATTTCCCCGTAAATGAGAAGGGTGCATTTGTACACTTTTTGTTAATTATACTATAGTGTGCCTGATTGTAGGATTTTATCAGCGCTCCCCATTGAAAATATTACCCCCCCCCCCCCCCCCCGTATTGATTTTCAGAGGCCTTAGTGTCCGGAGAAAATAACCTGTCTACATTTCAGCACGCCTCACTGAAAAAAAATGATGGTCCACCTTGATAGCCCCCAAAAATATTGGCTTTAGAACCGCGCCTGTGTACAATATACGGCAAGTGACCACTGAACGGGAGGAAAAAAGCCAGGTTCCAAAAATGTCAGAAGCTTGCCCGATGCATTCCATCGATACTCACGGATAGCGCCCTTCCATTTCCAGTTAAAAATCAGGTGTGGCTCGGGGGGGGGGGGGGTCGACCCCCCACTCCCATCTCTGTCAATTCTTTTGTTTCCATAGAAATTCATTAAAATAATTGTGTTCTCTATTTTGTGATATAGTGTTAATAATATCGTCGGATTTGAACAGCCCCCCAATTTAAAGTATGACACGAGCCCCCCGCCCCCAAGTGTCCAGAGAAAAACACTGTCTACAATTCAAATTTGTTTTCAGATGAACCCCCCCCCCGCGCAAATTCCTGGATCCGCCCGTGAAAATATGTGTTATTTACCTGCCATGCTTATCAAAAATAAAACCAAAAAAGAATTGATAAGAGCCACATAGGCCTATGTCCAAAAAATACCATTTTTTTCGATTTCGTTTTTTTTCCAAAATTTTGCTTTAAAACAATGCACTTAATAACCATTTTGACAGGTTTCTGTAACCAAATCATCATTTCCAAGTTACATTAATGTTGCAAGGTGAACTGAGATTTCCGTTTTCACGAAGAGCCACATATCTTTGTCACATTTTCAGCTTCACGTTCGTACTCATGCGCGCCTATGGAAATACACGTTGAACAGAAAGGGCCAAAATGTTGGAAACCTGAATTTTCGTTTTCACGAAGATCCACATATCCTTACTAATTATTTTTTACAAAATTAACTGCTGTATTAAGTCTAATTACCGAGTTCATGTAAAAATTCAGCTCTCACAGAATCGTGTGATGGTTTCTTAGCTGCACAAAGTTGTTGCGAACTGGTATTGTTTTGCAGTTTTAAAATATGGAAAACTTCGTTTAGTTTTGGATTATCTCGAAAACGCTTTTTTTCCCCTTCAAATTCCTCATTTTATGTGGCTCTTCGTGAAAACAGTGACGTTATGGGAGAAACCCTGATTTTGTGTGATTTGACACGGAAAGACCCGTGTACCATTTCAAGTATAGTCTCTTAGTTTGAATGCATCTATTTGCCTTAATTGTGATGAAATAAATAAAGAAATAAAATACATTGAGAGCAACATTTTGTGCATATGATCTTGTGTATTGCTGCACACTTGTTGCTGTTCGGGTGTGGGTTATTCCATAATTTAGGGTGCCGACATGTGACAATAAATATTAAATATTTCAGTATAACTGAAATATATTGACATTCATCATTACTTGAAGCGAATTTATTCCAGAAATGCCAGAATACCATGTCCAAATTCATTCACGGTTTCATGTAAAAAAGGGGACAGTAAATTAATTGAGTGTTCGGGCACAACCCGACCACTGTTTAAAATCGTTCTGATAAATCTTCTTTGTTTGGGTCCTTCTTTCTTTATTTCTTTTTCTCGACAATTCCTCCCGCGGGTTTTGTTCCTAAACGGTTTATGGTGTAACTTTCAACATATATATCGACCCTCATCCCGAATATTGCATATTACTCTGATATTATGATGATATTATGATGACGTCATCAAGTGTCAAATTACTAGCGATTTTCGTTAAAAAATGACAAATTTCGTTAAAAAAAGGACAAATGTCTTTCATTAATATCTCTTGAACAATGACGTTCCAACTGTGTAATTGGATATAGTTGAATTGATGAAAATTGTACTGACCATTGAGGAAATAGAGTTTGCTTTTATAAATTGTAAAAACCATCCGTCCATATGTTACAAAATCGCCCCTTACTATTCTTTGTAACTAACCACAAATAACTTTGCAGGGTTTCAAAATCATGACATCATCAGATCGGAAGGGAGAATTTCAAAGCCATATTGGTGTTGTTTAATTATATCATTTTGTCCCTGTCATATGACTATGTTCGTAGACAGAACAATGATATCCGCTACAAAGTGACCTTAGGATCATGATGTGTCGTAATAAAACCGGAAGCAAGAAATCAATCAGAACGAATCATTTTCAAAAAGTAATTATATCATTTGAGCCCTGTGTTATTACTGTGTTTGTAACCCAAATAATGATATCCGTTAGAATGTCTGACGTCATCAATTCGGGTTATGTTAAGTATTCCCAAGTATCCCTTCCCATGTAATTCAGTATTTTGTTCCCCTTTTTTGACTGATGACGTCATCCAACCTGAAATATTTTGCACAACTTGCACGTGCACATAAAATAAATAATGAGTTTAATCATTCCCGAAAAGATTCATCGTTTTTTTTTTTTAAATAATTGCCTGTACTGGAAAGGTTATATTATGAGATCCCTTTTTTCTGACATAAACATATTCATAACTTAACTTGGCAGTGTTAAATGAAATAGTTGTGTGCCCGACCACTCTGAGTTTCTTACTCAACAAAAGCGAAACTGTAGTTTGTTGCTATTATTTTTTTCTGATAATTCATGATCAACCCACCAGCCGACCAGCGTTGGAATACATTTTTTTCTTGAAAATGTCAGCACACCAGGAGCCACAATTTTACATGATGCTTTAGACTTGCATTCCCGAACAATCCAGTAAGGTATTTTGTGATAATTAATTTTGATAATTTTGTCTTGTTGATGTTTGCAAATGTTTTATCTTCCCTTTAATTATTCAAAATCAAAAATTGTCACAAGCATATTCATTTGCTTTTTTATAGCAACCATCGAAAATAAGTCGAGTTCAAAATCATTACAGGGATCTTGCATCGCGATAAAAAGGGTCTACACCTTGTAATTAGTTTAAATTAAGGTTCTTGTATCGTTGATTAATAGGGCTTTTACCTGAGTCATTCACATGCTGCTGTTTAATCCTTTGCTTGGAGTCTTCCCCGTGGTTTGGAAATTCTGCCATCTCCTTCTATTGCACAATCAGCTCAAGACTTGCAAATCTGTAAATTAAATCAGCTTAAGAAAACAAATCATTTTGAAGTAGATTACTCTTGGATTTTAATTCACCTTTAATCACCAACATTTTCTAAATTGATATACAATCTCTTGATTTATTTAGTATAGTACGTATACGGTTGACGACCCCCCCCCCCCCACTCCCGCCCCTCCCTTAAACCAGGAGATACTGGTCACAGGGTAGAGCTGTTCAAGAACACCTCATCAACACTCCAAACATTGGGGTTTTTTTAGGGGGGGGATTAAAACATGCCAATATCAAGAACCCAAGAAAGATATCAAGTACAACACCGGCAATGAGAAACCAACAGAACACACCCCTACATGACGGAGAGAGAAACCTTGCAAAACACTCATCTGCGCAGCCATGAATTAACTCTGCCTAAGATTGAGACTGAAATGATGATGGCTATGCTCCTGGAAATCCCCGATTAAAAATTGATCCATATTGCAAAATTGCGCGGTTTTTTTCAGGGGAATTACTTACATCCAGAATTTCAACTATAGGGGAAAACCCAGCTCCTAATGTTCGATAATCTTTCAATTGCCAATCATGATTAAAGCCGGTGTTAGTCCAAGACGACTATAATAATGGAGGATTTTTTTTCTACATGATCTGAGCAACATACATAATGCATCGATTCTTTTGTATCCGTGTTCCAATTTACACATACAAAGTATATAGCCATAGCCACATATACATGTAAATGTGGTTAAAATACTGGACTTCTTCCGATAGTGAACCACATGTGTACAGTATATCAATCAAAATGGCCGTTGCTAGGGGAAGCAGTAAATAAAATCGAGATCAGGACTATTTTGCTACTTGAAAATCAACCAAACTTAACTGCTTATTAGCCCCAAAACGTTGATGGCCGTGCCTTCAGAGGTCTAGTTATGCTGTAATAAGGAACCGCTTTCGTGCAAAAACAAACACAATGGCGTCCATATTCCATGTAATCTGCTCTAGGTCATAGATCATTAAATCGTGCTTGTGTAAACTTTGCCAAAGTGCATCAACGGTTGCTACCTGTCATTCAATGTTGGTCAAGAGTGCACGCATGCGGGCGCACTTCATACCGATGATTATTGAATGACAGGCAACAGCTGTCGATGCACTTCGGCAAAAATGAAGCACGCTCAGTGGAAAGCACGAGACTATCGTGTTGCCACGTAACTAGGAATCGACGGATTTTTTAAGTCGGTGCGCCGAACTAGGAATCTTAATTTCGGAACCGTATTTGTAAATCCGTTGCTTTGTTGTCTCGCTCACGAATGTAGCATGGTGCGGCCTGTAAAACAAGGATTATTCTAACTGAGTGATCATGGTGCAACAGAGCAGGCCTACCCAGTAGACAGCCACAATGCTTTAAACATGCAATTGCCTAAGGCCGGGCATTCATAACTTGTAGATGCAGTTAGTGGGTATAGAAATTGCAATAGGAAGGTTTATATACCCACATATAATAAAATAAATAACATTCACATATGTAACATTGTTTATTTTATTGCAGATGTGTCTAGAAATTCCAGAAAATACATCATATCCTGGATGAAATTTAACAGTTGATAATGTTGGCAAAAAGTGAAACAATGTCAAGTAAAACAACGCAGCTTCTATTTGTGTGGTTAAAAAAACCCATAAAAATAGTACCAGTTAACATTGAGACTTTTCAATGTGGGCAAGACCTCGACAAATTTAAATGAAAGAATTTCCAATTTCGCAGTTGAAACAAATTTTCCCATTTTTGTGTGATTTAATAACACACTACTGCCCTTGCTTAGTATGTCCAGATCCTGAGTAAAACTCTCTTTTTTATGTAGGCTCGATGATAGGCAATGTTAATCAAAACACCAGCAATTTTCAATTTCGATGCAACATGTTTTTGTCTTTAAATAACACACTACTGCCCATGTTTTTATACAATGTCAAGACCCTGAGTGAACATTAAAAAAAAAAATGGCCAGATGATGAGCAATTTTTAGAGAAACACTGACAATGAATTTCTAATTTTGTTGCAACGAAAACTATTGTAACAAAATATTCGCTTTGGGGCGTTGACTAATGTTGATCAGCAATCTTCAAAATTAGGCACCCAAATAGCACTGTTAGGAGGCGGAGCCGAATGAAGACCGAGTTTTGGAAAATCTCGGTTAAATTGCATACAATTGAATACATTTGTATTACATTTGGCGCGCAGTGTAATCATTTATCGCACTCTTGTAGTTTAGGCAGACAAGGCCTGGGCCCCGTTTAGGTAGAACATATAGTACTTTGGACTTACCATTTGTTGTGAGTAATTTTGGACTTATGGGTCGTCGGACCTATGAGGCGTCGGACTTATGATACGGCCCCGAAATGATGAGGACCTTGCTTCCGGTGTAGCGTGAATTGCATTACAGACTAGTTGGTATAGATTTGCGCATGTCTAAGTGAAGATAATTAAAAGATTGACTGGTCACATTACAGGGTTTAACCAATAATAGGGTAAAGCAGTCCGATTTTCATAGGAGTACGATTTTCATATGACACGAGAAATTCCATTCATGCGTATTTGGAAATTGCGAGTTTGTTTACGGGAAAGTACCGTGACATCATTAAGTTACAGCAATAAATTATTTCAATTATCTTGGAAAATCCAATTCTAATGTTCTTCAAATTCGACAATCTTCCATTATTGCCACTGATGATCTCACGTAGGCCTTTGTGTTCCCATGCACGTACCTTGACCGCAATCATCAAAACTGTTTGCATGTTAATGTACAAGTGTGTATTTGCCTGCAATCGGGAACCCCCTATTGTCCCTCTTTTGACTGTACTTTAACGTTTTAGGAAGATCTCCTATAATGTTTGTACACGAATCCAAATTGGGAACCCCTGGGGAATTGGGGACCATATTGTCCTCTATTGTTCAACGTCCCCTATTGAATGCAGAAACAAACTAACAGTGAAATCTTCCTTGATTTTGTTCCGTTGTGCACTGCTGACATTACTGTGCATTGCTAATGTTGTTGCTTATTGCTGCAGCAAGCATCAGGTTACGTTGTCTCCAGTGTATGAAATGAACAAGATAATAAAACAATCAACCCAGTTTAATTTCAATTACTGTGCATTTATTGATTATTGATGCACACATTTTGATTAAGCCGACACGTCTGTTTGTTACAGGCTCATTGTGTAATTGGCAGAGTTAACAATCAGTCACAATCGGCGACTGAAAACATTGTCTACATCCAAATAGGTGTCAAACTTGATCTCAATAGAGTCATTAGGTAAGGCCCGGCCTCAATATCTTTTACATTCATTTCTGATATTACCACAACAACTGAATGACGTGATCCATTTGTATTTGCGTTTTCTATTTGTATCGTTTGAGTTGGTCTTTAATAGCATGTCATGTACTCATGAGTACGTCACTTACATGGGAAAAAAACGCCTTAACGTATCAGCAATAAGATTTGCCGAGTCATCAACATTAACAATGAAAACTGCTATGAAAATAACTGGTGTACCTAGCCTTTGCTGCTCTCTATGGTGTAATACTTCGCGCCAAACCCGTTGGAGAATGGCGACAACTGTCCGTTTAAATACAAAAGTACATCCCAAAAACGTGTATAAAGGATTTCTCAATATCAAGGGTATTCATGCTTTGTTCATTCATAATGATTAAAAAATATTTAAAAACGCACAAACAAACAGACAAACAAACAAACTTTGCATACAATCCATTGCATGGAGGTGATAATACAATTATGGATTATTATGCTTGTCATCTCACCTGTCAAATACCCATCATGGAATGAGGGATTACCTATTATGCACTAAGCGCATACGCAGCAAGCAGTGAGCAGACACCCTATTCCTTTGAAAATCAGAGCAGTAGGCCTTACCATTCAATACTGATTCCCAGGGTTGAATAGAAGGTGCGTATTGTGAAATTGTTGCGGATACAAGAGAGGGACACCGTGACCAAACTGGGCTTCGAAGATAACAAGAGCGTGCTCTGCGAGAAAAGGTCTGACTCTTGATTGCATGAGGCTTCCGCGACATTGATGAAAAATTGGTAACTCGGGCTTGGAGAGCCGAAACTCGGCAGTCGTCAGAACCTGCGTATTTTTTTCACTGCCTACACCTGCATAGCTTCACAATCTCAGACGTGCGGAGAACGTCCGCAGCTGCCCTGGATTAGATCCAGAAGCTAGGGAAAAGCATGAAATACCTAGATTTATACTGTCTCGTTCTGGGACTGGCGTTCTTTGTACAAGGTAAGGACATATTGAAGTAAATTTGACCACCTTTATTTACAATAATTGTTGCTGGCGATTGTATTACAACCATCACATCTTAATATAAGAAAGATATTCGTGCTTATTTTGGTTTAGAAAGCATGATCAATGTCCCACCTTTTGCATAAGGACAGTGAAAGGAATGTGTTAACGGTATGTATACTGCTTTTAAAAATAGCCACTGGGTTAACAATGCTCCATCAGAATTTCTCCAGTTCTGACAAAATAAGAAAGTTTCAACCTGAAAATGCCACTCGCGCTGACTCGTATAAGAAAAATGTATCTGCTAGGTTTTGTTTTTCCGTGCTGTGTATTGTTGAGATTTGGATTACGTGAAAGCTGAAGGGATTAAAGATAATTTTGAGATTAACTGATTTGTTCTTACGGGTGGTGCAAATACTTATATATAAACATTTATTTGTCACTTACCCACTAAATATCACCACGCAAATATATCCTAGTCTTATATTTGGTCATGAAACCATTCAAACCACCAAGAATGCATGCAATTTGAGCGGGAACCTTTTTGCTTGTACATGCACTACACAGGCGTTTGAAAGTTGGAGGAAACTAATTCTGTCTGAAAGTTAAGTCGGTGAATCATTGAAAGACGAGAAAATCACGAATACTACTTATAACGTCAACTGAAAGGTGTATAGTGTCCTCCTATAATGTTGGATCATCCTTGATGTATATGAGGAGTCGCAAAGACTGGTGATAATTGGTTTTCAGTGAAGAGGCTCATCATTACGAGCAAATCATAGTCTATAATACAACCTGGGCTCGGGGAATTTTCTTTTTACTAGGTTGAAGAGTTTGATAGGGGGTATCTGAACAACACGAGCCTTGCTGCTTAGCCTGCAGCGTGGTTGCCTATGCTACGAAACGACCTGGTTTTCAGTCTAAGGTCGGTAAATCATCCGGCCTTATATTTGGTTTCTATATATATTGTGACCTTCTAAGATCCATTTCAGATTTCTGGGCTTTAATGGCGACATTTGAATAAGCAGCTTAGTAATTATTATATATTTATGGGTCGTTATGGATGCATCGTTTAGAAGCACCCCGAGCTTATCGCTGCTCTGACAAAAGCAGATTATCCAGTCACCTTGCTTTCACAAGTTATGGGTAATTTAAGGGTTCGGGAATGTAATGAAATCACAGGAGCGTTTCTTTATTTTGGACTCAGCTTCACTTAAGCACTTTCTTTAAGTCGTAAGGCAGATACCACTAGTCGTTTTACAATTATGGTAGAATTATTATTCCGAAGGTTGGAACGCTTAAGGCATATCTATATCCTGTGGCTGTTTGGAAAATTCTAGATTGTTATATGTTTCGGTTATCGACTGAGAAGAGAGAACTTTTTTTTGTTAGAGCTCGGGGTCATAAACGATCAGACCAGCTGCTCATGAAAAAAAAAGGCAGCCAAAAGGCACAAAGTGATAGGTCCGATTTAGATATACAGATGCAAAGTAGGGAGAGCGTAAAAAAGGACTTGAGAGAAACAAACCAGAAAGAAGGAGGCTGGAAAATATAGATACTGGCATTATAGAAACGTGTAGATTTACCGACGTCTGCATAGGCATATGCGTGTTTAGTTATCTGGACTTCTTTTCACTATTAGCGATTTGTCATCCTTTTATCAGTTCATATCAAACATAATCTAGTTGGCAAGGTCCAATTTTATTGAAACAATTACTAGTAATAGGGAGCGTTTTTGCTGATGCTTATAGCCTTCTGTGAATTGTATATCTCAGACGTTTCGGTCTGTAGCCTGACGACAATCAGCTGTAATCTCTATCATGCAAACCTCGAACCACATTCTTCAGCAGTCGCCACCATCCTACCAAAAATAGTCCGATGGATATAGTCCGGTCCCGAAATGAACGGGATTGCATAGGCTGCATAGGATTTAAGGAAAGGATAAATGAATTATTTTTGAGACTTCGGATAATATGGCTAACCCGATAAACTCAATTAGTGTTTTCTTAGATAAAGTATCAAGTACGAGTACACAATATGCTCTGGCTAAAAATGCGACGTCGATTGCACATGGAACATTTTTGGTAAATTTTCGGTACAGACAAACAGACCATCCGACCGACCGATCGACCACGAAGTGACAAATAGAAACTCCTGCCAGGGCTTAAAAATCGCACCCGCCCACCTTTTGGGGACATTTCCTCCTTCTGGATACCGTCCAACCACTATAAAAAATGGCGTCCACCTTCTTCGAAGAAGATGTTGTAGAGCGCAAGTGCGAGTGCACGATAAGCTTAGCCGTGTTGCAAGTAGTCTTGCATTACAGTCTTGTATGAAATCGATCAAAATCATTCCTGCCAGAGCTGAAAAATGGGACACCGAAAAAACAACGACGCCGATGGCACATAAGGATTACCAAACTTGTAGCCAATGTTCCTATACAGACAGACAGACCCACGGCCAAATCACCAAATGACATGTGGAATCTCCCGCCAAAACTTATAAAAGGCAAAACAAGAGGTGTCATAATGCACATGCCCCAATCTAGAATACTCAACCGCAAATATCCTTGGGACTACGAAACCCGTCCCAGGCAGCTGGGAATAATTGCGACCGATAATTGATTGTGTGCGTGGTTTTGTTTGGTTGCAGTGAGCCGAGGGTTTGATTGTACCTTTGAAGAGGGCATGTGTGGTTGGACGCAATCAATGGATGACGTTGGGGACTGGATACGACATGCGGGGAGGGGGCCACTTGGCAGCACTGGTCCCTCCACAGATAGAACACCAGGCAGTAAGTTTGAAATAATACGTACAAACGATTTGCATAGTGCCCTGAATGATTTGTAGGTCAGGGGTTAATCGATCGGAATGCAAATATCAATCTCCTTAAGAAAAAAAAAGAGTTTTTTTTTGGATTGAACATTTCGTCTTGCTCTGAGCTAAAACAGGATGTCAACGTAGACTGCATTACAATGATTAATTGATTTTTTTTTTTAATTTCACAACAAAACAGAAGTGGCTTGGAGGGCCCATGAAATTAATGCTACTTGGGATCATATTTTGCGCAATTTTCTGCTCTTTTGAAAAGTATAAACAATATTTGACATTCCTTTTCAGTTAATTTTTTTATCAAAAAGTGCACTTTTCTAGACTTTTAAAAATGTCCATGCTTTTCCTGACAAATGAGGGCGCTGAAGATGTGATGTCATTTCAGAAAGACACTGTTCAGTTAAGGGTTTTTCTGATCAACATGTGGGCCCATAATAGGCCCATTGAGATCATTGTTTAGAAAACCTTGCTCATTGGCTAACAGTCATGTACTGATGACAGCAATGAATCACCAAAGAAAAGGCAATTTACAACGGCAAGTTATTCACGATTCTGGCAAATGTTGGTGCTGAAATAGCTGTAACAATGTCCTTTCTGCCTCAAATGACATCACACGTTTGATCTCGAATTTTGAAATTTACATTAGCATAAAAAGGCACCAAATTCCCCTTAAAAACTACAAAATGGAAATCAAATTAGGGTTAATAAATTCTTTGTAGTAAAATCCTTTCCTAGAAAGAGAATATACGTCCAACAACATGTTTTTTTTATATTTAACTCATTCCCGAAGAGGATTCTGGTTACATTTTTAAAAAAAGTGTGAATATACTTCCAAACACTGTGTTGATTCAAAAGCTCATAAAAACTTTCGAATCTACCAGATTTTGATAAAATTATACTCCCTTACCTGAAAAGGAAATATGATGCTTACAGTCATCAATCACCACATTACATGAAACAAGCTTTCGACACATGGGTTTGATGAAACAAAGATGAACATAAATAATCAGAAAAACGTGATGATTTGGCTTTGTGTTCAAAGTTCTGGAAGATTATCAAAATGGTAATGTTCTAATTGAGTATTGTGTGGTTTGTTTGTATGTGTAGCCTCAACCAGATACTACTGCTACTCTTACGGTGGGCCTGACAGGAACACCAATGCCATATTGATCAGTCCTGTTGTTCAGCCAACGGGTATACCAGGATTCAGATGGCGGTTTAGTTTCTGGTATAATATGTATGGGAACTACATAGGTAAGTCTTTGGCAGTTAAAAAAAAAGATATATCGCGATCGTAGATAGGCAATGTTATTACATTTATCTTAGAAATGGTTATGAAACCTAGGGTCGGTCAGTCCACGCGCGCGGTATGAAGCCTCGAACTTAAAAGATCTATGGGTAATTTAGTTGCGCCGAAATGGCAGCATCGAGCTGTATACATTTACTCTGGACTCCAAGGAGCTTAGCTGGTCTTTAGAATGTTTCATGACCGGCTTAGGAACATATTTTTTTTTATCAGAGGCAATGTGTAGCGCCTTGAGCACCAACAGAACGTGCAAGTCTTGTCAGTTCACTTCCATTTTTCATTGTGGAAACCCCGGTCCAACCGCTAACTTGTCCAGTCACATGCACAGGCACCCATGTTAGAATTTAACAAACAAAAAATTAATATTTGTTATATAATGACTAAATCGGTACGGCGTCCAAAACAAGAGCGGGCGATCGAAAAAGGTTTTTTATGGCCTAATTTATTCAGGTGGAAGAGAAAGAAACTTCTTTTCCATTTACTTTGTTTATCATTGTCATTCGAATTTAGGCTCCTTCGAAGTGCGGAAGATACCAATCAATGGACAGTTCAACCAAGGCGAGCATATCTTTCATAGAAGAGGTCCGGAAACCAGACGTGATGAATGGCGTGAGTTTGAGATGAGCATCCCAGATGAGGCTCCCGGTTTCAGAATTGCCTTCGAGGCTGTACGACGATCGAGCTCCTACTGGCGGTATCGAGGAGACATTTCCATCGATGATATAACACTTACAGGTTGGATGCATTGAAAACGCAACCTCGTCCCCAGGGTGTCGAGCAGTACGTTCCCACCTGCTCTCTCACCCTGGTATTGGATCATTTGTATGTGCCCTTTTTTTTTAAACGTATGCAAATGAGGAATAGTCTGGTGCCCCCTGTGCTTTACATCAGCGTTTGCTTTTGTATGTGGTGTCTGGGGTAAACACATAATCAATTCGTCGCTTCGTGAGTTACGGAAATACGATTTTTTTTTTCAAAGTTAAAATGTTACAATCTTATCCAGCCAATATGCAGTACATCCATATTAATATGAGCAAATTGGAAAAAAAAAGATTATTTGGGAGGTGTGGACGTAATAATGACAATGAACTTGAAAACACGTTGAAAATAACAACACCAAGTACACAAATAAAATTCATTAGTTGCACTATTCAATCAGGATACAGGAAACATGTTCAAATACCAAGGCTTACTATTGGAAACGAGGTTGAAAATAAAGTAGGCCCTGGGGACGAGGTTGTTGAGAATAGGATCGCGTGCACAAGTAAACCCCAGCGCTAGAAAAAAAGATTGGCTGCTTATTTCCCAACAATTCTCCCCTTCAGTCCAATTTGCCATGCTCAGTATTCAATTTGTAGCTTATTTTTTCATTAACCCTATTAAAGAAGGCCGGGGGCGGAATTCGCCCCTCAACTTTTTCCGTGATACCCTTGATTATTTTTTCGCGACCTGATCTGTTATGACTTTTTAGCCACGAGCCTTGCGTATCTTTTGATACCGAAAACATAAAAATCGGACTGAGGGTTGCTATAATTCCAAAACCCTTTGACCTATAGTCATGAAATATCTTGGGTATGTTCATGACGAGTTGCTCTATGCATGTACAGAGTTTCAAAATGTTTTGTCACTCGATGGCTGAGATCTTAGAGGGGGCGGAATCCCCCCCCCCCCCTTGCTGAGAGCTGTTCAAAATAGCCCAGCCCTTTAAGGGTTAATTTTAACCACGATCAGAAAATATAAAGGCAGCCATGTTGGGGCGCATGCCAATCAATGGACAGTTTTACATGTGTTGTGCCGTGGGTTCGAGTCCAGCCCGCGGTTATGGTGCGTCTCTCCACCCAGGAGTAAATGAGTAGGAGGGCATTGTTGGTGACTGTAAGAGGTTGATTACGGCCAAGAGCGCCGAAATGGCTGCCTACCGGCTGTGTGTGCTCCCCAGACAGTTGAGAAGGTTTCAGGAGTATTTGTCTATTGAAACAGGAAAAATAATAATTGTAAAGCGCTTTGGTTACCCCGTTGTGGCGTAAAAGCGCTATATAAATGCCTGCTAGCATTATTAGTACCATTATCCAGCTTCAATCAACGAGAGAAACACAGGGATTGGATTTGTTTTGATGCTGAAATTTAAATGTGATTGAAGAAGCCGAAATGATATTTTATTCAGGAATCTATATGTTATTAATGATCTTATTAACCCACACAGGAGATCCGTCAAGTGGTGCCACCGTTCAACCTATATATCAATTCACCACACTTGTTATAACCCTTCTTCACTTCTTGTTGTTTACATACACAGTTTCAGATGTTAGAAATCATGTCAAATCGATTTTTTTTTTAATTTCCTTTAGGAGGTTACGGTTTTAGTTGCACCTTTGAGGAAGGTCTGTGTGGCTGGTATCATTCAACGGAAGGTAACACTGACTGGAAGCGCCAACAAGGACCCACACCTACGTCTTACACTGGTCCTGCATTTGACAGAACTATAGGGGGTGAGTTGAGTAGTAGTGGTCAGCTGTACTGCAATAATGATGGTACGGCAGAAAGGTGATGGGATTGTGCCTTTGATGATACAAGCATGGAATTTGGCACTCAGTCAGAGTATGTCACGAGAAAGATATTTAGCTCTAGGGTAATAGCAGATGTGTCCTTTCAAAAATTAATGCGTAGAATAACAAGCAATGACAGCCATTTTCTGAATCTTGTTTGTTATTGTACCTTTACTTTGTTCAAAGGACAAAATTGCTTGTTATTTTACCTGCATTTTTGTCTACATATATATTTATTTCAAACGACAAATCTGCGATGGCCCTTTAGCAAAACATGTTTTTCTCATGACATACTCTTACTGTGTGCCAAATTCCATGCTTGTGTCATCGAAGCCACAATTTCCCCAAATGTTTCCCCTATCTGCCCCACTGTGAAGATTAAAAGGGCAGTCACATACAAGAACCTTATTGAGTTTGGTAGATACAATTAAAGGGTGACCAATGTACCGAATGCGAATATCGCCCTTCTATCGTGTCCGCCATGAATGATCTCAAAAAGGTAATAATGCCAACAGTTTACACCTACAAAGAACGGGAGAGAGGTTTGCATTGGGCGATTATGTGTCGCCTGCCAAGGACAGATAGGCTGGCAACTCAAAAGGCATTATCCATACATTGTGCATTTTGCTGTACCCCCTGCCATATTAGCCTGTATTTTTTTCCACAATAAAACACTTTTCACCAAACCGATATAGGCAAATAAGAGGAACAAGTAGTAGATAAACGATATATAATCGATACGACCAGGTGGCGTTTAAATAGTACAAACTAACGACTCGCAAGCCATGCGTGGTGGACCAATGTTTCCTCCTTTGTTGTTTCCACGCCTCTGGTATTTACAGGTGGGCCAAACCGCCGCTTCAGTTGGAATTTCTTTTGTGATGGCCCAAGTACCAATCGCAGCAAGCCCCGGGAATTGCCTCTATAATTGGCTGCTTTCCAGCTGTTTATCCGGGTACTGACTGAAACGATACCAAAGACTCCTCCCTTTAGTTACAAGCACGTTTTTTTTCCAGCGGGGTTGAACTCTGAATGACTTTAGTGAAAATAATTGCAGTTCTTTGTGATTTGAACACTGCCTCATCTTGAAACGATTCGAGTTTGCAGTGAAAAATAAGGACACACTCTAGATCGCCCAGCAATTGCATCATAAAGAGCACTTCATACAACTCACTCGATCCTCAGTGCAGAATCGTCGGCATTTTAAGTGCTGGCTATCTTCGATTATCTAGTGGGGCATATAGGGAAAACATTTGGGAGAAGTGTGCCTTTGATGACACAAGCATGGAATTTGACACACAGTCAGAATATTGTCATGAGAAAAAATATTTGGCTACAGGGCCATCGCAAACTTAACCTTTGAACAATATATAAGTAGAGTATAGCAAGCAATTTTCAAATTTTTCAAAATGGCTGTCATCGCTTGTTAATTTACCTATCTTTTTTAAAGAAAAAATCTGCGATGGCCCTATAACCAAATATCTTTCTCATTAAACTGTGTGCCAAATTCCATGCTTGTATCAAAAAACGAACAATCCCATCACTTATCTGCCGTACTAATCTAGCACCGCCCAGTTGCAAAAGTAATGTCTCTTTATTGTTTTAACATGTATCTTGTTGATGTGATCTTTTATCAGACCCCAGCGGTGCTTACTACTACCTCGAGGTCGACGGTTATTCTAACGGTCACAAAGCCGTGCTTTTGAGCCCTGTCATTGACCACGAGCAGTCAACTCAACACCGTACATGGTGCTTCGGTTTTTGGTACAACATGTACGGGAGCTACATTGGTACGTTGAATTTAAGAAACAAATCAGTTTCAAAGGAAAAGTCTGAAGGATGACGGTCGTTGTCTTTGTTTTATTTCTTGTAAGAGGATGAACTTGCAGGTACAGCATTGGTGGTGCGAATCTCCTTACCTCTAAACTGTATAAAGAATTAGGGATTTTTTTATTGAAATATTCATAATGTCGATGTTGCTTCTGTCATGGTACAGTCTGAGACCTTAAAATGTTGTGTTCTATGTAGTGTCATAGAATCGCTGTAATGGATCATGTTATGGATTTTCGAAACATTCAATTGGCCTTTCACTTATTTTTTCGGTGACACCATGCTAGATTGAGCACGGAAGTTGACCAAAGGAAACGATTGTTTGCAAGAAAATGACTGCACTTCCTCGAAACTCATATGGAGCTAAAGTGTGCGTTCGTTTAAAAAAAATCAGGTCCTTTATTTCTCGATTTTAGCCAATAGCTTGCAATGAAAGGATTTATTGAAAGAAATTGAAATATTTAGTTATTGGAAAAATTTAGATATTTTATGCCAAAGGTAACATTCAAAATTGTTTACCTAACACACTTAAACCGTGCATAGTGTTTTTTGGTAACGTAAAACCTGCGGATAGACTAGACAGTATCTTGTATCAAGACGTTACGATACGACATCGAACAACCTCTCATACATTTACTCTTCTTCATTTCTAGGTAGGGAGTTGTTTCATATTATATCACTCCTCGATAAATCCCAATAATCTGATTGGTATAGGAAGGTAGGTAATTGAGGATTCATTCAGGCGTTGTATAAAACAAATATTGAATGTTTCATACACATCCGTACAATGAAAAAAATAATTTCATTCGATGACGGATGCAATTTTCCACTCCACACGGCTTCACCTCGTGGAATGGAACATTCCCTCTGTCATCTTATGAAGTTATTTTGAGCACTGTACTCATAAACATTCATGATTTGAATAATGCGGCATGTTTTCATGTTGGTAACAGGTACTCTGTATGTCTACAAGGTGCCCGTAAGTGGGTCACTGCGTGAAGGTGAGGTTATCTTCACGAGAAGTGGTCAGCAAACTGATGAGAGAACGTGGCTTGAAGCTGAGCTGTATATTTCGAATGTGACCTCCGACTTTCGCATT
This sequence comes from Patiria pectinifera, assembly GCA_029964075.1. Lineage (NCBI taxonomy): Eukaryota > Metazoa > Echinodermata > Asteroidea > Valvatida > Asterinidae > Patiria > Patiria pectinifera. The sequence goes on from CM057150.1 coordinate 15,435,751, forward strand.
GCAATTGTTGCGATACATCAGTCGAGACATTACGGTAGTTACAGTAGGGGAGATATCGCCATCGATGACGTCCAAGCTAAGGGTACGTGACAGGTTTTCCTGGTTCCATTAAGTAATTATACTTTTCTCATGTCTAATGTGTGATTCCCTCTTAGAATCAGAAGACAATATTATCAACGATTAACAGCAACAAAAAAAATACAACATCAGGGACAGAAAACGTTAACAGCAGCAGAAATACTATATGAAGAGTCACATAGCAGCATTTCGAAGCCAAAGGACTGCATCAATTATAGCATCACCAGCAATATTATTAAGCTTAAGCTGCGATCAGAAACATCAACTAGTAGCCTAATCAGTACCACCACCAGCAGCACCGGTACCAGCAGTCCCAGCACCATCGGCAGCTGCAGTAGCCTCAATGTCAAATGCAGTGGCTGCAGCACATTATTATTCTCTCTGATCAGCTCCTGCTCTCCAAGGAAGGCATCACTGAAGGCGACATTATCAACCCTAATTCCCTTCCCTCTTTTCTCAGCACCATGTGCGGACTGCAACTTTGAGAGCAATACCTGTGGGTGGGGCCAGTCTACTGATGACGACACAGACTGGATGTGTCAGCAGCAGGGACCAACAGAATCAGACGGGACGGGCCCAGAATTCGACAGGACTACAGGTGGTAGGTTGTGCTGAGAAAACAATCATCGTTGACAATACCCGAGGGATGATCTGAAGAAGTTGACACGTACAAGTTTTCTCTGATTGCCTTTCTGACCTGTTTTTAAGCCACGTCACAGACGGCCGCAGCGGCTTTGGCTAAACAAAGAAATCAGTCGAATTAGTAATCAATTGAAGAGGCTTGAGATTTTTCAGACACATGTGTTACAACTGATAATGTATAAATAATGTAGCAAAAATTGACTGATAGTGAAGTACATTTTACTACACTATCGGTACATTTGTGTTACATTATCGGTTAGTGATACAGTATCGGTCAATTGTTGTTACATTATCGGTTGATGATACGTTATCCGTGGGTTAATACATTAACAGTTGTAACACACCTGCCTGAAATTAGACCTGAAGAATCTGAAAGAAACGCGTTATGGAAAGAAATTCATCGTACAGTTCCTTAATCCGAATTATAGGCCTTTTTTACATGGACAATCTCATCCCTAACGATGATAATATTGTAACATATAAGTTTTACATGTCTTCAATTGTACCAGGTACCGGGTAGGAAGAGTGCAGAATGTTGTAATAACATTTCACCGGTTGGCGAGTTTAGAGCGACGTTGTTATCCGTGTGAAGCCCGGTTCATACTTCACGCGAAAGCATGTGTGAAGCGAAATTCATGTCGTCAACAATGGTAGACGCGCTTCGAATGTATTGTTAACGTCACGAATTTCGCTTCGATTTCGCTTTGGCGTGAAGTATGAACCGGGCTTAAACCTGGCCGACAAAAGTTTTGCAAATGCATATCTTGGATGATTTGTTTTTATACGATGTATATTCACAGGCAGAACGGGCCATTACTGCTACCTCGAGGCAAGTAGTCCACGCAGTGCCGGGGACAATGCCGTACTTCTCAGCGGCACGTTCGAGTACAATCCAGACTACCCTGGCCTAACGTGGTATGTCAACTTCTGGTACAACATGCACGGAAGCACGATAGGTATGTATGTTAAGCAATGTCACAGTGTGGGGGTGTCCTTCATTATTCTTTGACCTATTGATGCACTTTTAATTAATAGGGAAATGAATGAAAACGACAGCCCTCCAATATTATATGATCAAAATCAAAATGCAACACACATTCACTCTTAGTCATTGTGTAGTAATTTTGTCGAAACTAGGGGCAACCATAATTAAACTTGCACTTTTTTCGAGATGCATTCCGCCTATTCTTGTCGTGTTTCACCTCGAAAATTAAAAATGTAGTTTCCAAATATTATTTTGTATAGGAATATAATGTTTATTTAGTTTTGATTGAGACATCGAACAAAACAATTCACTGATGTTTAGTTATTGAATAATTTCTTCTCAAAACTCGAATTATTGGCTGCCAGACAATAATTCGGTTCTCGCAGGGCGGGTTTATTTGTGCACACAATGAAGCCATTTTCAGAGGGTTGCAGACGCCCATGATTGGATTGAAGCTTTTTTTTCCTAATAACCAAACAGTCAAATTGAAAATTCGTTAGGAGAAAAAAAAAACCATATTTTTTTAAGAGCACGGGATATGCAACTCTAAATATTCTTAACTAAATTACATAAACACAGGCGGGGATTTATCGCCAGAAGACATGTCCGACCCGCTATCGGCGAATGTTTCTTCTAAAATGTGTGCATTTTCATCGGCTTCAATGATGGTACATCGTGACTTGAGCAAGCAAACCCACGCGCGCGTCTCTTGCCAACCAATCAGGAAGTGCCGCCGAAAGTGAGGGCGCTATTATTATTTTCGTCCCGAACTTTACTGGTTTGTGTCGGCGATGCTCAGTGGTATTATAAAGGGACAACCTGACTCCTGGTTCTTGGTCAATTCTTCTTCTAAATACTCCGCGTGGGAGTTCTAACAGGAGGCCAGAAAGACTCCACAACTATTTTGTGTGCCCACAAGACTCCACAGTATCGAACTGGGAGACAACATTAAGCAAATCTGGCACAGTGGGATTGAAAGGGTTAATGTTTACAATAAGTTTGAGTTAAAAACCCTTGTCCTACATAATTATGCATAAATAAATGTGCTTGTTACACGTTAGGACTATAGTAACAGCCAAATGCGTGCTGTCATTATCTCATGATCGGATCATCATGCCCTCCAGAACATTACACATTTAAATTTTAATGTATGTAAAACTTCACACTCATACAGGAACTCTAAACGTCTACCAGATTCCTGTGAACGGAACGCTGGGTGAGGCAAGCCGTATTTTCTCAAGAGCTGGCGAGCAGACCAACGGAACAACGTGGCTTCCAGCTGAGATAAATATAACAGATACAACTTGGAGTTTCAACTTAGCGATCGAGGCCGTACGGGGGAGCGACTATCAGGGAGACATTGCGATCGATGACATCACCACAAGCAGTCTTGGTGAGAAACCCTTGTTTATAAAGCTGACTGGGTGTAAGAGGCAATGGAAAAAAAAACTCTTGCATGCTTATGTCAGACAACTGTTTCAGGGTAAAGGTTATATAAACAAATAAACTATAGTCGTGAGGTTTTTACCTCCGCCAAAGAGGTTATGTTTTCATCGGATTTGGTTAGTTTGTTTGTTTGTTGGTTGGTTGGTTGGTTGGTTTGTCTGTTAACAAGATAACTAAGAAAAGTCATGGACGGATTTGCATGAAAACAAAAATTAGGGGTGGTCATTGGAACAAGTAGAAAGCGATTAGATATTTGGAAGTGATCCAGATCTGGGTCTGGATCCAGGATTTGTTGAAGGTTTCTTCACCATTTATGCGAGTATTTCTTTTGGGTGTACTGACAATATGGCGGGGAATTGTTTAGCCATGGCAGAGGTTTGCGCTCGCTGGGTGCTTTGCAGTTAAGGTTGATTTAGCCATGGACGAAGGAATAGTGGTTTAGCAGAGTCGCATTGGTGTAGCATGTGATTATAGATTGACAAACTACATTTCAAGGATACGGGTGAAATAGATGCTGGCAGTGTACCGAAATGCTATTATCTATTCTACAATATATTTGCCATACATGATTGCCAATCACCTACATTATTGCGGGGATGTTATTAGCATGTTGCAGCTTCTGATGGTTGAAAATTGTCCACATTTGAGTGGATTTCCAGTTCCTGGTAGTATTTTTTTTTATATGGACAGTAGTTTGTTCAAGAACAGTATAGATGTAAAAGTAACCAATGAAGAATAAAGCATTTACCTTTGAAAAATCAGATACAATCAATGGCATGCTAAGGCGGCATTACCACCTCTCCCGTCTGGTAAACCACTTGTATAGTACATTGGTGGTGAAGGTGTCTGAAAGAAATTATTTTGTTTGTAATGTTCATCTAGTGCTTCCGACGAGCATGAATCTGTCGGACTCAACCGCACACTACTCTGCCGGTGACACGTCCTACCTCGTGAACGGAACAAACCATCGCTTCAAATGCTTGGTACCAGACATTGACCCGGGGGCATCATTCGTTTGGACGTTGGCCGGTCAGGCGATACCACAGGACACAACAACCCACACCGGGAAGCCTAACTTTTTAACTACAAGTACCAGCTACGCTACATTGTCAGTGTCCTGGTCCATGCATGGGGAATCACTGAAGTGTCACGCGTCAAGCCACGATGGTCATTCTGGCGTGGAGGTTACCATATACCTTGATGTTCAAGGCAAGTGTATGGATTGATTATCTTCAGGTGGAGCTGTTAAAATGCAATAGCCTACATTTATGTCTTAATTAATGTATTGAATTTGACGGTAATAAACAATAAAGAAGCGGCATTACAATTGCACACATCTACAAATACTGGCTGTTCACGCTTGAAATATGCACCTAATTAGGCGCAGAAGACTTTCCATGTCTTAACTCTTCTGTGAAGAGGAGGGTAAGTAGACCTGCCTTTCATAGACTGAGACACTCCCACCGAATCGCAGTCTGTGGAATTACCATCAAGTTCTTGTTTCTGTTGCTAACATTATTATAACGGCATTCTGCATTTATAGGGGAAAAAAAGGAAATTTCTACTCGGTTTACAGGTGATAAATGTGATCAGACCTATTAAGTTATGCTTAACTACGGTGACAGACCAAGGGCATCATACACTCAGCTGTCACTGACTGATGCTCATCAATATTTTGGTTAGGAAAAGTCTTCATGCGAAATGTTTAGAAATGTTGCCAATTGGCGAGCAACGTTGGTTTCAGAGCTATTGTTTGATTGTAACCGATTCAGACCTTGTGACATGAGATTGCATTTTATTTTTCAATAGTACCTCCAGTTGCATCTTCTTTGTCGCTTTACGATTCTACGGGGACCATTCTCGGACCCACTGCAGACGTCATCCATGGTATTCCACACACTTTTTCCTGTGAGGTACTTGGAACCAGACCGGCATCAATCATAGAGTGGTACCTTGACGACACCTTGCAGCACACTTCCTACCCAACCGAGGAAGCAGATGCCGGATTGGTCAATACCACGGCAACTTGGACATTTGCTCCTAATTGGGCCAATCACGTTGAGGTTGTGAAGTGTGCTGCAAGAACTGCAGCGTCACGTGACCCATACCCATCAGTTGTGGTTACGCTCGCTGTTTTTGGTAAGTAAATGCATCCAGACATGAATTTATTATGTTCATACCGAATATATTATAATCTTATGTAGTCTAAAAAAAAATCATCCCCCATTTAATATCACCCCCTCTTTCCTCATTCACACTAATACCAAATTCGTTACTACTCTCCTTTGTTCCCCCTGCATCATTCCTTTCTCCTTACCCCTGTTGTTCCTTCTCCCAACCACACTCCTTTGTTCCCTCATCCCCTTTCATCTACACACTGGTCTGCCCCCATCCCTCCTTTGTGTTTCTCTTTCCAACCCTGCCTGCTTGCATGTCAACTGCATGTTTGTTTCTTGCTCCTGTGTAATTTGCCTCTGAATAAATATTTGCTAAGGACGAAATATATCAGGCCTCCATGATTTTTTGATTAAAAAAGATTGGATTTGATTCTGGTTTCCTTTCCTAACAATATGATTATATTTATGACATAATGTTTCTCATAGGCAGGTTGAACCAACCCTTCCCAATTTCCAGGTAAGACAATAAAGTACATCTGTATGTGATGCCTGCATGCACTTTAACCAAGTATGTCAAGAAGGTGAGCGTACTTGATTACGTATATTCTTATATTCCTACATGATTCTACTGCTTATTGTTTGTACAATAGCGTACCCTGCGACCATCACCTTATCAGATTCAACTGGGAACTTTCCATCTACCGGTGGCACGGCATATATCGTGGAAGGGCTGGAACACCAGTTTACCTGTGTCGTGCCGAACATCGACCCAGGCGCTTCCTTCGCGTGGACGATCGGTGACCAACACATCACAGCCAACACGAACAATCATGACACTGGTACCCATGGACTGACCACCAGTACGAGTGTTGCGCACGTGGTACCTACGGGAGCCTATAACGGACTGGTGTTGAAATGCAAGGCATCAAATGAGGATGGACATCCGGGCATTTCCATCAGTATCACGCTTGATGTTAGAGGTAGGTTTCACTTCATGGCATCTGCAATAATTGAGTCTTTAACTCTGGCTTGCATTGAGTCTGATTGAGTCTGATTGAGTCTTTAACTATGGGTTGCAGCAAACCGTCTTTTTCCATATAACAGCAAGTTGAAGCGACAACTGTTGTTAACCAAAGGTCGACTATTTGTACTAGACGGCGGCACTAGCTGACTTTAGTTTGATTAGTTTAGTCAGCTTTGACTAGTCGAATCAACCCGGTGAAGTCGGTCGCATCACCGGTTACAGTAGTCGCGCTCATCATAATGACCAACAGGGATCCTATGCCAAAAAGTTTGATGGTGACGTTTTACCATCGTTCAACTAGAGAGGTACGCCGACGTGAAATACGTCAAAACTCCTCCAATAGTCAACCAACGGTCCTCGATCTACATTGCTCTTGTTAAAATCACCCGTAGGATGAGTTTGGAGGGTGTTTGGGCCCTCACGCGCATGCGATAGAGTCATTCGACCTTGCATACCCTTGCAAATCCCTTGAACGATAGTGTTTAGTTATACGGGAGTCACTTTGGGTTATCTGGTGTTCTCTCCACCAGTGGTACAATCTGCCAGATTCATACAGCCCATTAAAATAGCAAATTAATACATCCTTACGGTCATCATATTGACTTCTGACTTAATCTTTCGTATTTTCTTCTTAGAAAATTTGAGAAGGACCAGATCCTAAAAGGGGATTTATATTTATTCAGTCAATCATGCACACGCAGAGTACTTTGATTAAATCAATCGCACGAATTAAGCAAACTTTTTCATTTTTGTTTTTGTTTTAAAGTACCACCAAAGGTATCGGCAATGTCGCTGCATGACTCCAGTGGACCCATCTTAGGAGAGACAGCCGAGGTATACCAAGGCATAGCGACTACCTTCATCTGTGAGATGCTGATTAGACAAACGGCGGTGACAATTAAGTGGTACCTAGACAACATGCTGCAACGCACCGTCGTGCAACCACTTGCTGTAGGCGATGGGTTCGTTAACACCACAGGCAACTGGTCCTTCACACCGAGTAGAGACAATGAGGGTCAGGAGGTGAGGTGTGAGGCAAGCACAGCAGAATCACTGCAACCGTACCCCTCGGTCAATGTTACACTGCACGTCAACGGTAGGTATCGTAGATTGATGATTTCAGCTATTCTATTGATGCACGTCAAAGTCGTAGCTACGTAACCCACACTTATCACCGAAGAATTTCGTTTTTCGATCTATGAATACCATTCCACACAAATGTACGCGTTTACGTTACCTGACTGTTGATCTGAAAACAAACAACCAGCTGCAGATTTACATTGGACTTTCCACAAACGCCATCATTTCTTCGCTCAAATATTTTTTGTAAGTTTTAAAATAACCAATTATAAGTAATGTATATAGTAAGGTATGTGCTTAACATCTTGTTGAGTCCAACATATGCCTACCAGTACGTCTAAAATGAAACTTACATTGAAAAAAAATACATACTTGATGACCTAAACCGAGCCAGTTGTAACCCAACCATAGCTCCATTCAAATTTTAATTCAAAGAAACAGGAAAACTGGAGGACCGATGAACTCGTAAAATTATATTGTACGTTTGTTAATAGGCCTACTCAATTAATTTTTTTTAAAATGATTCAGTTCTCCCAAGAGGCATCATTATATCCGATTCAATCGGAATATACCCACCCAGTGGAAGTGTAGCGTATCTGCTAGAAGGAGTTGATCGCGAGTTCACCTGTATGGTGCCAGGAATAGACCCAGAGGCCTCATTCAATTGGACGGTGGGGAGTCACGAACTTACTTCAAGTTTCATCACCAATGTGACCGATGCTGATGGATTGACGAACAGCACGAGCGTTGCTACTGTGTCGGTGACTGGGTATGACCACGGCAAGTTGCTGACATGCAAAGCGTGGAATGCGGCCTTTCACCCCAGTATCAATGTCAGCGTCTTGCTCGATATCAAAGGTATTTAAAGTGTCATCCACATTCAACAGCTAAAATAGTTAGCTCTGTTATAGGTTGTTACAACAAGTTACTTTTCATATTTAAGTTATGCATCGTTGTTATTTACTTGGTAGAAACAGGAATGAGCAGCAAATCATGTTTATATCTAAAAGCTGTCATGAAAATGAGACGAATGTACATTGCATTGTTAAATAACATATTTTATCCTGTTGCTCCCTTTTCCTGTTCAAGTCCCACCAAAGGCAGGTTCTGTGGTAATGTTTGACTCAAGTGGAGAAAGACTGCAGACCTTCGCCGAGGTTAAACCTGATACTCCACATACATTTACATGTGAGGTACGGGGTACACGACCAGCAGCAGCCATCGAGTGGTTCCTCAACGGTCTGTCGCAGCGCAATGTCAGTGCGCCCTCTCGCGGAGACGACGGGTTAGTCAACACCAATGACACGTGGTTGTTCACTCCGAGCAGAGCTAACCATGGTCAGGAGGTGAAGTGTGAGGCGAGCACGGAAGAGTCTCAGCAACCGTTGCCATTTGTAGCAGTGACGCTGGATGTCTTTGGTAAGGGCTATTAGCAATACATGTACTAAGGTACAAAGATATAAATTGCCAGCAAATAGCGACAGTCAACATGGGAGCGTCGGCATTGTTATTACCTAATCTATGCTACATTGTTTTGCAGTTTTTCCAGAAACCATCTTTCTGTCTGACTCGACAACGAACTACACGTCTACTGGTGACATCTCGTTCGTAGTGGCTGGGGTCGATCATCTGTTTACCTGCGAGGTACCAGCCATCAACCCAGGTGCTTCATTTGTGTGGATGCTGGGCGGACAGCACTTCACACCAGATCGTAACACCCACGTCGTTGACGACGATGGGCTGACTACTAGTACCAGTGTTGCAACTGTGATCGCCATGGGTGGTAACCACGGTGAAACTTTGCAGTGCAGTGCTTCGAACGAAGATGGCGTACCAGGCATTACCACAAGCGTAACACTAGACGTGAAAGGTACCATTTTGCCATATTTGAATGGTATCCAGTTCAGCATTATCATTATCAACACTATGGTTTCTGTTGGATGTAAAACGCGGTCAAACTTCAAAGGATTGTCATATTTAAAACCTGGTTCCTTAAACTTCTTTTTTATTTTCCTTTCGACTAGACTTTGTGTTTACAGTCGAACGTGTCAAATGAAATATGTTACTTTGTTTTTGCTCTCATCTCCTAGCTCCTCCTGTAGCATCGCGAATTTCACTGTATGATTCAGACAGGAACCAGGTCCAATCTACAGTCAGGGTTGAGGAAGGTTCACCACAAAACTTCACTTGTGTGGTGCGAGGTACCAGACCAGGTGCTGATATTTACTGGTTCATTGGGGTTGAGTTTCAAGACTCAGTCGATACACCAGTTAAGGTAGGAGACGATGTGGTCAACACCTCGGCTACCTTTACGTTCATCCCTACACGGGCAGACAATGGTTTGGAGTTGAAGTGCGTGGCAAGCACGCCTGAATCACAGCAACCTTTCCCGTCAGCGACCGTCACGCTGGATGTCAATGGTATGTGTTTTGCCGTATATTTTAGACAAAGGTCACCCAATTAACAACAGGTGCTTTTCTTGAGTCTGATAATCTTTATAGTATTCACAACGAATCCTCCAGTTTTGAAACAAACACATTAAAAGACGAAACAGACACAATCTGGTTGCTAATCATCATTCTTTTCCGGACGAACCTGTACATTTTGGGTTTCGCTAAAGTCATGTAAGCTCCATAACAAACAAACATGGACGAATATATTGAATAATTCTGTCATTGTTTTGTTTGTTTTGTGATAGCACTTCCCAGCAACCTTTTCATAAAGGACTCTGCTGGCAGCTACCCCTCGTCTGGTGGTATAGCATACCTGACGGAAGGAGAGAATCATCGGTTTACATGTGAAGCACGTGACATACATGCAGGTGCATCTTTTACGTGGTTGTTGGGCGGCGAAAAAATCACGCCTGATAACAGCACTGACATCGAGAGAACCGATGGGTGGACCAACCGCACCAGTAGTGTTACAATGCAAGCTACAGCGAGCCAGCATGGCAAGATGTTACTGTGCAGTGTTTCCAATGAGGACAGCAGTGATGGAATTAGTACTAACATCATGCTGTATGTTAAAGGTGAAATATATTGTGTGTATCTCAACAATTGCTGGTATTCTAAAACTGTTTTTCATATGTGCAAAATGCGGCCATTTCACAGCGATGAAACGTTAGCGAAGTAGTAATGTGTGGGAAAATGGCCACGACATATTTCTCAATTATGCTTACTTACACTCTTATTTCGGTTGTGTACTATATGAACCTAGCAACCAGGTGTGTTAAAAAAATGAACAAGTTGTGTTATATTTTACACAAGTTGTGCAAACAACAGTTTACACAACTAGATGCTAGGTTCATTAAGTACACAACCGTTTGATTTTTACACAACCGAAATAACAGTGTATAGAAGAATGTCATTTTTGCTTAATCATAAAATAAGCACTGCATCTATCGAAAATGTTATATTGTTTGTATTCAAGTGCCGCCGAAGGCTGCGTCCATGGCTCTGTATGATACCGACGGTACCAGACTACAAGGTATCGTTGATGTAGACGAAGCTAAGCCGAAGGTCTTTCGGTGTGAGATTCGGGGTACCAGACCAGCACCAATGCTTGAGTGGTTCCTGAATGATGTCTCGCAAAGTACCAAACGCCCGCCCTCTGGAGAAGGCGACGGTTTGGTCAATACAACGGACACGTGGACGTTCACTCCTAACCGAACAAATCACAGACAGGAAGTGAAGTGTATGGCCAGCACGGCAGAGTCGCAACCACCTTTGCCGTTTGTGATGGTTTCACTAAATGTTAATGGTAATTCCATATTTTGTTTAATAGAATGCAAACAAAATGATCCATGAGCATCATTAGGATCAGCCAAGGGCCTAGTCCAGTTTAACTCGGCTTTTTACCAACATTAGTCCTCGTATGGACAGCAAGGCGTTGATGTTTGGCCTCCCATATATGTCCCTCATTATCATGGAATCCGACAGCACTCACTGAAGACCGGCTGCCTGTGTCCGCTGTCTATAAACCGGCACAGTATGGCGACGGTGAAGTACTTACAGGCAGGCCTACATGCACATCAGGGTGACCATATTCTTGTTTGTTTCGCGAGTTTAGGTCCACCAGACACACCTAGAATCTTCGGCAGCCTGTCAATGACCGAGGGTACCCCGGTCTACCTGGAATGCCGAGCATCAATGGGCTTCCCATCTGACTGGTCGCTGCATTGGTTCAACGAAGGTGGCTCTTTGCCTAGTTCTGGAACCACTTCAATGCCACAAGACTATCGCTATTCGTTCACTAGCTTTTTGACGTTCACATCGACGAGAGATAACAACAGAGACACCATTCGGTGTGTGGCGCAAAGAGACGAGTGGCCCGTCAACCTAGAAACCTCCTTTGGCCCCTTGGATGTCCAGTGTAAGTGTAGTAGTTTTATTTAGAGCTTTAAGTGGTATCAGGGAGACAAAGGTTGAAATAACGTCATTTTCTTGTTTCCACAATAAGACTTAAATAATAAGACTTATACAATATGGCAAATATTGAGGTGCTGAATGGGACAGATTACCGTTAATTGTAAATACTTATCCCTGAAAACTGCCTGTTACACATTTGAACTTTATCCAGTTTGTTCCAGGATGGTCAGCGTGACTGGCTGCCCGCGCAGAGTAGTATCAGGCGGTGCTGTCTCCCTCAGCTGTGTTACCGAGAGTAGCAACCCAGCTACCAATCTGACTTGGCTGAGAGACGATGTGGATCAGACAAATCAGCCTCAGCCAGTGATAACTGACGGCGACTACGATGGCAAAGTATCGAGAGTGGATCTCACGACTGATATACTGACCAGGGCAGACAATGGAGCTGTGTACACGTGTTGTTCGAGCAGTGCAAAATGTGGTGATGTCTGTGACAGTTGTTCGTTAAATGTCCAATGTAAGATAGTTGTTTGTGTTGGTTCAGTAATGACGACAAAATCCCTGAACTTCGACCGATTTAAGAGCTATATATTTTAAATGTTGGCATCTTACTGGCGAGAATCCTCTTCTTTAATAATCTAACGGACCCTTCTGTGTAAGAAAAAGCAATCCGAATCACTCAAGTACTTAAGTGGCAAAGATTGTTGTTGATTTTTGTTGGTAGACCATCCACATTTCTCCTTGCCGTCTGCAACCCCAACTGGACCTTTTGAAGAGGGTGATGACGTCATTCTGTCCTGCAGCGCAGACGCAAACCCCATGCCACCTGACTTCATCACGTGGGAGAAGGTCGGGTCACCTGACTCCCTATCGTCTGTATACGGCGATGGTACAAGTGTCCTGGCAGTAAGCAGCATTAGCAGGGAGCAAGCAGGGTCCTACAGGTGCCGAGGGAACAATGGTATACCGCCATTGGTTTATTCCAGCCCGATCAATGTAGCTGTGCATTGTAAGTCGATCAATACAAGAATAAGTGGACTCGAAATTTAGGGAAGACACTTTTCTTAAGTTGTTTAATCCGTTTCTTAAGTTTTAATCTTTTTATTGCAACCAATCCAACACCTACAACCATTCTTTAAAAGATTAGTTGCCTGCTACTGTAACTAACTTTTTTTTTTTTTAAATTAACGGTTGGGATAACATGTTTAAGCTCCATTGTTTCTTCAAATATAGATGAACAAGCAGCATCATGTTTAACCAGTAACACAATGGCGTGGTTTGTGTGTTCTTTGTTTATTTATATTTCTAAGATGAAGTAACCATTACCAATAAGGTAACTGGCAATTTAGTCGAAACCACTATCGGAGACAATGCCCTCCTGGTCTGTGAAGCCAACGGAAACCCCCTCCCCATCATAACATGGACGGACCCCACTGACGCCCTGATAACCAATCAGACGGATCCTGGCCGGATCTTCCAGGTCATTACACTCACTGGTGGGGATGATGTGTACGGTTACACAGTGAGGAGCATCTTGCACATTACCGGAGTGACTGGTGAACAAGACTACGGCTATTACTCTTGTAACAGCGGGAATAGCATCGGCATGGTGGACACTTTAAGAATCCGGTTGGCAAAAACAGGTGAGACAGTGTTCGGTGAACGTCAGTATCGTCATAAATTGAAAAGAAAAATGACGATGAAGTTAGGCCTCGGTTGGCATCAATTCTAGGATTTGTAGCCTAATTAACACTCGGGTTTATTTGTTTACTGTACTGTACATATAAAGAGAAAATGTGCTCTGTTCTGCACCTCAAAAGTTGACAGGGTCTTTATGTGTAATGTTGTCGTATCACAGAAGGAGACGTTAGTACTTTATTTAAAGTTCTGCTGTATTTTCCGTGTTATCTTAAGTTGATGTCGCTGCAACAGTGCCAAATCTGGGTGACGTCTCTACAACAAATCCTGGTCTGATCGGCTCAGCCACTGCGCCTCCAGTCGAAGTTGAAACAACTAAATTGACAGATCAGGTTGACTCAATTACCCTATCAACACAAGATTTAACTACAACATCGCCGACTGAAGTTGGTCCAACCACCACTTTACCAGTTAAAGTTGCTTCAACAGCTGCATTACCAGGTACCTTGTCGACATGTCAGCGACTATATTTTAGAGAACAAGCTGGTTGATTTGTGGCCAGGTTATCCTTGATAGTACGATGTTCGGTCACCCGATTTCAAAATTCAACCTGCTTAATTGTCCTCTAAAATATAGTCGGCTTTAGTCGCTGACAACATCGCTGACACTTTTGTTTGGGGACGCCTTTTGGTAATCAAGTGAATAGACTAGAGTATGTGCTTACGTGGGCTACGTGTTTGCTCAGCACATAGCTCAGGTTGTTCGCACAAGTTGTGTGCCCGTGGGCAAGGCACTTTGTCACTCATTGCTTCTCTCCACCCAGGAGTAAATGGGTACCTGTGAGGGCAGAGATGGTTATTGTGACTGAATTAGCTTCCTTGCGCCTAACAGGCTGCATCGAGCTGTATACTCCCTAGGGAGCTGAGATGGTATTTGGAATATTTCATGTGCCCAATGAGCAGGGGTAATAATGATGTAGCGCCTTGAGCACCAGTCCTGGTGGATACGTGCGCTTTATAAATATCCACTATTATTAAGGTGAGTTTTTCGCCTCGCGAGGCGAAAACAACCAGAAAGAATGACTCTCACCTCAGCAGATAGCTCTCGTGTGCGGCGGCTGGGCCTAAGGTGAAGCCTACGATTTAGAAAGCCTGATATGTTTTCCTTGATAAAACCTTTTAAAAACTAAGCATTCAAAAGTGCAAATAATATTTTATTCAGTAATTCAATCTGTGGTGCTTTGTTTTGCTCAAGGTGTTGGTGAGTCGACAGAAAACTCGGCACTTGTTGCAAGTACCGTGGTTCTGGCGATAATCGCACTGGTCAGCATGGCGTTGGCTGGAATCGTTCTCTACCGCAAGCGCAGCCTGACTAACTCTGATCTAGGTAAGAGCGCAAGCACACAGGGGTTTTACACAAAAACAGCGAGTCATTTAATTCAGTACTTGTATAATTATGTAGCTGTAAATACGTTTCGAACTACTTCAGTTGCTGTAGGAGGCCGGAAAGGTACAGACAGACTGGTTTAATTTGAAAAAAAAAGTCTATTATATTGACGTCAATATCTAATTCTCATCAATTTTGATACATTAACCTGATGCACTACTTATCAATTCACTTTTTCATAAACTAGTTTGCTTTTTCTTTCTCACAGATGTTACAAAGATAGTTCAGAAAAAGTAAGTTTATTTATAATAATATGTTTTTCTTGACGTATACATATTTCTTTCCTAAATTAGCACAATAGGCTGAGAATTACACAATTTCTGTTTTTGGCACTGGGGCTTCTTGAGAATAATTATGTTTTAGCCCCGGTCAATATAACGCAGTTATAATGCGACTACCAGCCCAGTCCAATTAGTAGCACTGGCAGACAGCTGGTGCACTGTTAGAGACGAAAGGCAGGAAAGAAAGAACTACAACGATATAACAAAACATGACAGTCCCCAGAGAAAGAAACATAACACACTTACTAGCAAGAAATCCGAAAATGCCAAGTTTGTGATTCGAGCAATACTTTTAATTTGCTTCTTTAAAAAAAAAAACTGGTAAGAGAAGGAAGTCCCCAAACACATTCACAGGCCGAGAACGGACACAGTACTCGCCAGTTCACCACCGTGAACCCGTTTTAAAAACGTGCTGCTATGTCTTTCCTGTTTAAAATAATCACGTTTACGTACTGCAATATCTTACTCTACAGACGAGGAAGAGGCAAATCCGATGACGAAAGCAGTGTCGTCACCGAAATCGTGGAATTTAGCGACTTGGGTAAGAAATGGCTTAACCATATAAACCACACACAAAAAACAAAAGTATCTTGTTTGCATTGCCTTTGCTGAGTCCGCTAATTAAGTGGAATTTAAAGTCTGGTATTTTCTCCTCAGATACACATTAAAAAACTAACAGACTAGAAATTTGAAACACAAATAATGCTTGGGACAGAGAGATATAATGGAGAAATATCTGAGAGCCAGCTATGATCTGGAACGATGTGACTATTTTAAAAGTAAAACATGAGCTTTTAACCAATTGAATAGGCCCACTCCAAATCACAATTACAGGAAAAAGCAACGTCGTTCTAAAAACCTCCATTGATTTAGTGGCGTAAATCTATGCCAGCGAGAGTTGGGATTCGAAATTCGAAAAGCGGGGGGTGGCTGGGGGATGGGAGGGGGGGAACTGTTCACCACATTACACTAGGTGGAGCTCCTAAGGATATAAAGTATATCAAGTTTTATACTCGCACTTACATAAAATGGCGCATTTTTAAAGCGCTTGTATAAACTTGGTTTCTTTACTTTTCAGTGCTATCAAATATTGTTGTTTGGATATTCGGAAAAAAAATTGAAATCCGCATTTTTTCCTCATCACGACACAGTGGCGGATGATTCTATAGCCCATCCTCCCTCCTGGTCAAAAAGTCGGTGGATATATATATACCCCCATTCCCCAGGATTTTTTGCCCGTGCATTGATTTGTTTGTCTTCTTGAACTGGCCCAAGGTTCCACAAGCCCAATGGTCAATTTGTAAGACGTTTGCAATTGTCAGCAATCGTTTCGTTAGTTGGAGTCACTCTCGAGTCAATTTATGGAGATTTTCCCAAAGTTCTCGGAAAGCTCTTAGTGAAAAGCAAATAATTTTGCAGGCGTCATTCACGTATTTTGTTTGAGTAAATTAGAAATTCGTTTTTCCGGACAAATGTACGTGAAACATATATTCTCAGGTTATATCCAGCATCTTCACCCTTGCCATACAAGATTATTATAATTTGTTTTTCCTTTCTAATGCAGAAACGGAGGAAGACGTTACCTCGTTCGCTTGAGAGACAAAAAAGAAACAGTTTCAGCCTCGTGAGTCTATACATAATAAGTCAGATTCAGACTTCTTGTTGTGGCTTACATTTAAATAAATTCGTACGGTGTAGTATGATCCTTTATCCACACCCTTTTGGCAAACAATCTTCTTTTGAAGTGCATTTATAGTAGTATTCGTATTTCAAATGTAGTATATTGTATTCAACGTAGCAGCTTATTTGGTTTGGGTATGTAATGAATTAGCTTGGTTTGGTTTAAACTCGTAGATTGATTTAAGAAATAAGAGTGTGGTATTCGAAACAGGGTCACATAGATGTGAGGTTGCCCTCTTTAAGTTAAAGAGTAGAAAACCACTCTTTTAAAGAGCCATTTGGGGAGACAACTCTTTTCGATTGATTTTCACTCTTTTAGAGAGAAGTTAACATCTTTTTTAGGGGTATTCTCTCTGGCCTATTGTTGAAACCACTGTAAAAGAGTGTATTTACTCCCACCTTTTTTAAGAACCGTTTGGGGACAACTCGTTTTTTTTTTTTTTTTACATTTAGAGATTGGGGAAGTTCTAATCATGCTTATTTTACCAGCCTGGTTTAGATATTATGGTGTATAAATATTAACGTAGATCGCTAATTGTACTAAACGATTTGTTTTAGAAAATCATGTGTTTTTATCCTTTAATCGTGTCTACGGTGTTTTGGGGTTATTATAACCTAGGCTAGTCATCATTTTTATTGACTTGTAGCATTGTAAAGGTAACGGACTAGTCTGTTATAGTATGTTATAGTGTCCAAAATGTTGTACATGTATATGGAAATATATCAATACGTTTGAAACAGCAGTTACGTGGTACTCAAGGCTACTCGGCACCATGGGGAGGGGATAACAGTTCATGTCCGCTCTAAATAGTCAAAGAATGTTAGAATTGCCAGTAGGCTGCCCCGGCAAAACAAAAGCATTGCAGCAAAACAAAATCATTCTAAGATGGCTGCTAAAATGCATAAGGTCTATAACGGAGAAACGATGATCCAGCTTCAAATTAACAGAAAATCCACACAGAGCATACAGTGTTACAACACTATAGCCTACTATGATCTCATTTTGGAAACCAATATGACCGAAGTGTGTGCACTACGTGACTTTACTACGTAATAACACTGCGACATCTATATAATCGAGCCGGGACGGCTTCCAAGATCCAAGCTTTGTCAAAGTGAGTTGATATTATCGCCGTTGGTCCTCAGGAAATACAGTACTAACTAAGGAGACTTGATTGTTTATCACTCAAACAACTTGTAATGAAGGCCAGAAAGGGTTTTTGTTGCAGTAGCTTCGCCTGAGGATCAGTGAGTGTGCAACAATTTTGCTTCATGGACGTACTGGGGCGGGACAGGGGTGATTTCACACACACACACACACACACACACACACACAAAAACGATTAAACAAGATTTCTTAATTCGTTGGAATCATATATCAGCATAACCACTGAGCAAACTGAGTAAAGACTTCGCTACTGGATGCTATCATTTGTTAGGAATTGGAACAACTTTGCCTCAAGTTGACATTTTCGAGGGTTTTTTTTTGGGGGGGGTCTTTTCGGGGAGTCCTCATTTTGGAAATTTACTGGATATGTGCGGGAATGTTTGCCAGATTCAAATAATGTTAAAGTGTGTGAACATTATCGCCAATTGTACTCAGGAAAATGTGCTACCTAAACGTTTCGTGAACATCGGACAAAAAAAAGCCACGTTCAAGTTTAAACTTAAGCTGCATCGTCAAGAATTAAGTAATTTTCTTTCGCGCCCTGCAGATTTATTTAGAAAGTTATCTTGCTTGACTGATGGAAATCAGGTCAACTACTCAAGTTTTCCAACACCGATTTCCCAGGGTTTTAATAATAGAACAACAACAAAAAGGGGCTTTGCAAATAGCCAGGGTAAGAGTTTTCCAGGGGTCAAAAAATAGATTTCTATAAGAAAAAAAATGGCATTGTTAATAATTGAGCCAGCACAGGGGGAGCATTGTGGCCTATTTGGGCTGCGACACAAACAGGTGCACACTGGGTGCGTGGAGACTGTTACCAGGTCTGGCACCTGATTGCATAGAATCGTTGCATTTTCTACATCATCAACACTTTTCAAACCATTTTGGCGAACAATAACTCGGCAATCTGATAGAGAATCACACTCGAAGTCAAGCGTAGGATAACGTCACCAGAACCGGAGCCTGGGCGATAGATAAATACAAAATGGCGCCCATCGGTTTGATGACGTTCTGTCTCGCTCTGGCATTGTCGCCGTTTGTACAAGGTAAGGACAAAATTATAATTCATCAAAATTACAATTTCAGAACTGTAAATTGTATGATAGCATTGATTCTTTGTCATTATAACAACTTGTAGTTACCAGAAAAGGGCTTTCGTTGGAGTCGCCTTAGGATCAGTAAATGTGCAACAATTATGCTTCATGAAAATACCATGGCAGCGCGCACAGAGGTAACTTTGCAACAAGAACGCATCAAACAGCCTTAGTGTCAATGGGCTTGTGGGGGGTCACATGCTATTTTGGGTACAATCTTTGAAACACTTAGGATCACTAATGGACACCTCAACAAGTTAAAAATCACTGGATGCCATTTTTTTCGGACCGTTTTATGGGCGGGACCATGACATTAAAAGTGTGGGGGGATTCGCGTGCAGACAAAAAATAAACGATTTAGATCATTTCACTTTTCTTTTTTTAACATTTCGACATCTCACTCAAGTGCTACACCACAATAATAAAATAAATCCATAATTGTAGTTATTTTGGGGGTGGGGCAACACATAATGAAAATGGGGGGCAAATGGTGTAAACGGAAAGAAAATCTAGCTGTAACGGGCATTCTTGGTGTAGTTTTTCCCATCAAGTGTATTGAACGGAGATGAAAGGAAAGTTCACATGTCAAATTACACGTTTTTGTTCTTTGGGGGCGTGTCATCTTTGTTTTCATTAATGGAGGCACATCTTGCAAATGAACAAGAAACGAACAATCTAACCAATATTGAATTTGTTAATTTTAAGACATTAAACAGATAAACCTATGAAACTTTCTATGGTTTCTTTGAAATTTCAGCTGGTATGTCATTGATGTGTCAGGCGTAAAATTAAAATTAATTTCCCAAAGCGTAGGTAGAGAGTGATTTCACATAAAATTCCTAAATTTATATTTCATTTTTGTTTTATCTGAGATAGGTGAAATATTAAGTTTATATTACTATGCATCTCTAAATGTATCTCAAATTGCTAAATATGTTCATTTGACAGCTGAAATTAACTTTCAAATTCAACTGTTACACCACATTTCATTTTTGTTGTCCTTTCTTTTAATTTAAAATAATTCGCCCCTAAAGTTTCCCATTTATTCGCCAGATTTGCTTCCAAAAATAGACGTTTCAACTCTGTGTTCACAATTTAGTGAGACAAAATTATTTTTACGGACAAAAGAATTGTACATTTGTTATCATTCTCCATTTTTATAATTAATGTACTTTCTCTTCATAAAAGCGAAATGCAATTTGTAATGTTGCTGTATAGGTTACTGCTAAAACCGCCAAGGCCGAATACAGAAAGAGAAAATGAAACGAGTTTGGATTAATGTTGTATTTTCTTGTAATTTCATTTTCCCTCCCCAAATTATGAATGGTATCCCCGCCCCTTTAAGATGAAGTTTGTTTAAATTGTGTAGCTTAATTCAACTTTTGCATCTGCTGCGAACAAAAAAGTCTTGATAAATTACTCTACATTTGGGGTTTATTTCGCCAAGTTGTCAAATGTCCTTGTAGGCCCAACTATAACTATATAGGCTTCATAGGATAAGAGTCAGTAAAAAAAAAAAAGGTTTAAAAAAAAGGTGAATCGTTGAATATATTCAAAGCAAGTTTGTTATCGACCAACGATAATTTATTTTCTGACCTGAGCAACTATCGTTATACGTAGCCTCGCCTCAGGGACGTTCTGTACTGAAAGGCAGTTCAAACTCCTTTTTTGTCGGGTCAGAGGTTGAGGTCGATCAGGCCTGACAGGCCAATGCATTGGTCGTTTTATGATTCGTTTTGCCTCGTAGGGGCCGGGATCGGGGATGATTTTGTCAAACGCGCTTTTGTGTAACTGTCCATATTGTTTAAAGATTCGAAGCAGAAATTGATGTTGAACGGGTTGAATGGTGACAACTATACAGCTATTTTTATCATCGCGTGATCTTGCTTTAACGTGTAGCTGCATTGTGTTTGTAAGTGCCGACGGCAGAAAAGGAAAGTGGGTTTTGACGTTTCTTTATGGAATACACCTTCCTTTTAAATCACCTTCCTTTTGAATCGAAAGGGTTTCAACGCCAGATGCTTTCCCACAGGCGGTGTTTTTATCTAAAGCACACAGCTTCAGTGGATCATGATTATTCAGCTAGTTCGATGTTTATTCATAAGAAACCAACAATGACGTCACACCATTACTATCACGCAGCCATGCATGTACATTAAAGCGTTTAAACGAACGGCTTTCGTCGAGCTGCCACAGTGGCCTAGTGGATAGTGGAATGAAGTTCGGATCGCAAGATCTGTGGTTCGAGCCCAGGGCCATTTTCATCAAATATTTTTGTTGGTTGGGATAAGTTGAATTGAAAAGAAAGAACTACGAGCACCTGAGTGTCTTCCGTCACGGATCCTACACACAAGGACAAACGATTGTTCTGAGCTCTAGTACAAATGCATTAAGCGGGCTTTGCCTTAATTGGTTAGACGCGTGATAACGGGCATTAATACCCGTTGGCGCGTAATGGCGACTTTTCAAGGTGTGCCATTGTGTCGGTTTTTTTGCATGACATCTAAAACGGAAATATTCATAAAACTTTAAGTAAAACTACCCCTCATGTAAAATATAACTGTTCCAAAATTGTTGAAGCATTAATAGTTCGGGATATAACTGGTGGTATTGTGCAGTTTTTGTCGTTATAGATGTAGTATTTATCCGGAAAATAAACGTAAAATTTATAGGAGAACACCGTTTACCGAAATTTCGTTTAAGGCAATTTCATAATTAGGCTTTCATTAAAAAGTTTTAGAGATGTGACCCCGAACCGATGAAGCAGGAACGACGTTTCATTGTTCATTTTCAAGCTAAAGATATTGTGCTCGGCATTAACATGGTTATGTAGGCCTAGTTATCACTTCTCAGAATTCAATAAAAAAGACCAAAAACGTAGACTCATGAATAGTCAAACAAAATAAATGGCTGGCTTGACAGACTTTGACACAAGGTCGGGCGCAGAGCCCTGCAAAGCTGAAAGCCACCGCGCGCATGGGTCTCGGTTGACAAGTATTCATGGGATTTGCCACCAGTACGGACCGTTATCACGCGTTTAACCAGGAGTTTGGCCGAGTCGTTAATCCCTGTGTATAGGATCCGTGCTTCCATCCACACAGCGTGACAAACATTCATGTTAGGTTGCGTGATGTGATTGGTTAAAATACAATGTATCCTGCAAAAAGTAACCTTCCCGTGGCTGATGATTACAACTGTACACATAGAGGGGCACTGAGTTATTTTCTTCTGGTTGATCGACTGTGTCTACTGTAAAAGAACATGTACACTCGTAGATCATGGTAAACCTTTCCCGGGTAGTCTGGAATATCA
>CM057150.1:15458608-15544608 GCA_029964075.1 Patiria pectinifera
TTTATTGAATTCTGACAAGTGATAACTAGGCCTACAAAAACCATGTTAATGTCGAGCACAATATCTTTAGCTTGAAAATGAACAATGAAACGTCGTTCATCGGTTCGGGGTCACATCTCTAAAACTTTTTAATGAAAGCCTAATTATGAAATTTGCCTGAAACGAAATTTCGGTAAACGGTGTTCTCCTATAAATTGTACGTTTATTTTCCGGATAAATACTACATCTATAACGACAAAAACTGCACAATACCACCAGTTATATCCCGAACTATTAATGCTTCAACAATTTTGGAACAATTATATTTTACATGAGGGATAGTTTTACTTAAAGTTTTATGAATATTTCCGTTTTAGATGTCATGCAAAAAAACCGACGCAATGGCACACCTTGAAAAGTCGCCATTACGCGCCAACGGGTATTAATGCACGTTACCACGCGTCTAACCAATTAAGGCAAAGCCCGCTTAGTGCATTTGTACTAGAGCTCAGAACAATCGTTTGTCCTTGTGTGTAGGACCCGTGACGGAAGACACTCAGGTGCTCGTAGTGCTTTCCTTTCAATATAACTTATCCCAACCAACAAAAACATTTGATGAAAATGGCCCTGGGCTCGAACCACAGATCTTGCGATCCAAACTTCATTCCACTATCCACTAGGCCACTGTGGCAGCTCGACGAAAGCCGTTCGTTTAAACGCTTTAATGTACATGCATGACTGCGTGATAGTAATGGTGTGACGTCATTGTTGGTTTCTTATGAATAAACATCGAACTAGCTGAATAATCATGATCCACTAGAGATGTGTGCTTTAGATAAAAGCACCGCCTGTGGGAAAGCATCTGGCGTTGAAATCCTTTCGATTCAAAAGGAAGGTGAATTAAAAGGAAGGTGTATTCCATAAAGAAACGTCAAAACCCACTTTCCTTTTCTGCCGTCGGCACTGACAAACACAATGCGGCTACACGTTAAAGCAAGATCACGCGATGATAAAAATAGCTGTATAGTTGTCACCATTCAACCCGTTCAACATCAATTTCTACTTCGAATCTTTAAACAATATGGACAGTTACACAAAAGCGCGTTTGACAAAATCATTTCTGATTCCGGCCCACACGAGGCAAAACGAATCACAAAAAGACCAGTGCATTGGCCTGTCAGGCCTGATCGTCCTCGACCTCTGACCCGACAAAAAAGGGGTTTGAACTGCATTTCAGTACAGAACGTCCCTGAGGCGAGGCTACGTATAACAATAGTTGCTCAGGTCAGAAAATAAATTATCGTTGGTCGATAACAAACTTGCTTTGAATATATTCAACGATTCACCTTTTTTTACAACCTTTTTTTTTACTGACTCTTATCCTATGGAGCCTATATAGTTATAGTTGGGCCTACAAGGACATTTGACAACTTGGCGAAATAAACCCCAAATGTAGAGTAATTTATCAAGATTTTTTTTGTTCGCAGCAGATGCAAAAGTTGAATTAAGCTACACAATTTAAACAATCTTCATCTTAAAGGGGCGGGGATACCATTCATAATTTGGGGAGGGAAAATGAAATTACAAGAAAATACAACATTAATCCAAACTCGTTTCATTTTCTCTTTCTGTATTCGGCCTTGGCGGTTTAAGCAGTAACCTATACAGCAACATTACAAATTACATTTCGCTTTTATGAAGAGAAAGTACATTAATTATAAAAATTGGGAATGATAACAAATGTACAATTCTTTTGTCCGTAAAAATAATTTTGTCTCACTAAATTGTGAACACAGAGCTAAAAAGTCTATTTTTGGAAGCAAATCTTGCGAATAAATGGGAAACTTTAGGGGCGAATTATTTTAAATTAAAAGAAAGGACAACAAAAATGAAATGTGGTGTAACAGTTGAATTTGAAAGTTAATTTCAGCTGTCAAATGAACATATTTAGCAATTTGAGATACATTTAGAGATGCATAGTAATATAAACTTATATTTCGCCTATCTCAGATAAAACAAAAATGAAATATAAATTTAGGAATTTTATGTGAAATCACTCTCTTCCTACGCTTTGGGAAATTAATTTTAATTTTACGCCTGACACATCAATGACATACCAGCTGAAATTTCAAAGAAACCATAGAAAGTTTCATCGGTTTATCTGTTTAATGTCTTAAAATTAAAAAATTCAATATTGGTTAGATTGTTCGTTTCTTGTTCATTTGCAAGATGTGCCTCCATTAATGAAAACAAAGATGACACGCCCCCCCCCAAAAAAAGAACGAAAACGTGTGATTTGACATGTGAACTTTCCTTTCATCTCCGTTCAATACACTTGATGGGAAATACTACACCAAGAATGCCCGTTACAGCTAGATTTTCTTTCCGTTTACACCATTTGCCCCCCATTTTCATAATGTGTTGCCCCACCCCTAAAATAACTACAATTATGGATTTATTTTATTATTGTGGTGTAGCACTTGAGTGAGATGTCCAAATGTTAAAAAAAGAAAAGTGAAATGATCTAAATCGTTTATTTTTTGTCTGCACGCGAATCCCCCCACACTTTTAATGTCATGGTCCCGCCCATAAAACGGTCAGAAAAAATGGCATCCAGTGATTTTCAACTTGTTGAGGTGTCCATGAGTGATTCTAAGTGTTTCAAAGATTGTATCCAAAATAGCATGTGAGCCCCCACAAGCTCATTGACACTAAGGCTGTTTGGTGCGTTCTTGTTGCAAAGTTACCTCTGTGCGCGCCGCCATGGTATTTTCATGAAGCATAATTGTTGCACATTTACTGATCCTAAGGCGACTCCAACGAAAACCCTTTTTTGGTAACTGCAAGTTGTAAAAATGACAAGGATCAATGCTATCATACAATTTACAGTTCTGAAATTGTAATTTTGATGAATTATAATTTTGTACTTACCTTGTACAAAGGGCGACAATGCCAGAGCGAGACAGAACGTCATCAAACCGATGGGCGCCATTTTGTATTTATCTATCGCCCAGGCTCCGGTTCTGGTGACGTTATCCTACGCTTGACTTCGAGTGTACTCTCTATCAGATTGCCGAGTTATTGTTCGCCAAAATGGTTTGAAAAGTGTTGATGATGTAGAAAATGCAACGATTCTATGCAATCAGGTGCCAGACCTGGTAACAGTCTCCACGCACACAGTGTGCACCTGTTTGTGTCGCAGCCCAAATAGGCCACAATGCTCCCCCTGTGCTGGCTCAATTATTAACAATGCCATTTTTTTCTTATAGAAATCTATTTTTTGACCCCTGGAAAACTCTTACCCTGGCTATTTGCAAAGCCCCTTTTTGTTGTTGTTCTATTATTAAAACCCTGGGAAATCGGTGTTGGAAAACTTGAGTAGTTGACCTGATTTCCATCAGTCAAGCAAGATCACTTTCTAAATAAATCTCCAGGGCGCGCGAAAGGAAATTACTTAATTCTTGACGATGCACCTTAAGTTTAAACTTGAACGTGGCTTTTTTTGTCCGATGTTCACGTAACGTTTAGGTAGCACTTTTTCCTGAGTACAATTGGCGATAATGTTAACACACTTTAACATTATTTGAATCTGGCAAACATTCCCGCACATATCCAGTAAATTTCCAAAATGAGGACTCCCCAAAAAGAACCCCCCCCAAAAAAAAACCCTCGAAAATGTCAACTTGAGGCAAAGTTGTTCCAATTCCTAACAAATGATAGCATCCAGTAGCGAAGTCTTTACCGCGTCTCCCAACTTGATCCTGCGAATGATCAAAACATCGAGTTCGTAATTGTAATTGTTTTTAAATGGAGCGAGAAGTAAACTAACATTAACAGATTGTTCATACATGAAACACCAAACTGGCGACGTTGTAGATCCCTCATAGCCGCTAGCATTGAAACCTTTACGATTAACAAATAAGTGAAAGGAGTATTAGAGGGGCCTCGTAGCCGAGCGGTTAGAGCGTGGAGCTACGGAGTGGAAGGTTGGCGGTTCGAATCCCATTCGGCCAAAAAAACTGGAAAACTCTCTCTGACGACCCAACAGTAAAATGGGTACCTGACTCGTTCAGGGAAGGTAAGACGACGAGAGGAGAAGACTGGGCACCGCCACCCATATGCCGCGCCCAAGACACAGTGGACCTCTAACATCCCACTGCCCCTACGGCCAGTAATGGCTATGGGACCTTTACCTTTATCCCCCTATAGGGGTATTACGACCTGAAATCCCCGAAAATGCCATGTTTTGGATTGTTTACTTATCCTTATTTGGTTGAAAATAAACTAACCTAATGTCTTACCGTTTCCGAGAAAATATGAAAACCCTGGTTGTTTACATTGGGCGCGTCGGACAATTTGCGGCATAAACATTCAAATCGTCTCGGTGAACAAGATGGGTGTGTCCGTGTTCTACATAACACCCGAGGGCCGGCAGACAAAGGGGAAAACAGATCCTTTCAGTCTTCGGGAGTTTGGTCTTGTGTTGGAAACGGTCCTCTGTATTAAGTGTGTGTGCTTAGTATATGGGAGTTTGCTATATTACAGGGACAAAGGGAAACACACACCATTGTCCTCGAGAGTGTAGTAAAACAAAAGTGAGTTTGTTTCTGCATTCAATAGGGAACGTTGAACAAGGACAATATGGTCCCAAATGATATCCAAGCTGTTCAGTTTCAGTGACTACTTCGATTTATTGAAAACAGCAGCATGCACAGAGACGCGTTTAACGAAATCTTCTCTGATACCCAAAGAGCCTAACAAAATATTAAAAACGACTACTGCACTGGCCTATGGTCAAGACTGATCGTCCTCAACCTCTGACCCGACAACGTATAAGGTGTGATCCGCCTTTACACAACGTCCCTGAGGCAAGGATACGTAATTGGTTGATTGCTCAGGTCAGAAAATACGCTTTATTGTAGATGGATAACGAACTCTCTTCGAATTTATCCTTGAAGACACGATTCAAATATCAGCTTCTCCCGACTCTAATTATACCGCCAGTATTCAGTTGCAGTTCCGACTTCAAACACATTATCCATTAAAAACCATCCCGTTTATTTTGCATGGATTCACACAACATCACTTGAATTCCTATTCTTTGAAATACATTTCCCAATCAATCTGCTTGTTTGGTTTATCTAGGCTATTCCTCAGATCAGGCCTCGTTTAAAATGGGGGTAAAACACAATATGTCAAACCGTCCATCAGTTGGAATGGTCTTTCTGGTTTGTAATACAGTCCCATGAACTGTGCATGTTTGCTCAGTGGTTATGCTGATATATGATTCCAACGAATTAAGAAATCTTGTTTAATCGTTTTGTGTGTGTGTGTGTGTGTGTGTGAAATCACCCCTGTCCCGCCCCAGTACGTTCTTAAATTTACTACCTTACGGAGACATGAACACAATAGGGAACAAAAGATTGTATACGTCTCCAGAAGAACATTTTTATAGATGAATACGTCTCCACAAGAATTTCACGAAATAGATATATGGATTTTACTCAAAAACTAGGAATTTCCAAGGTAGGTTGATCCGTCGCAAATGGAAGAGTTTTAGAAAAGGGATATTTAGTCCAAATTTCAGCCCAGGAAATTAATTCTGGTTAAAATAAGAGCATTTTGAAACTTCAATTTCACACTCGAAAACTTTACTACACGAGAACAAAGAAATGTCTCCACAGGAATACAAATTCCAGAATGGACGTCCATGAAGCAAAATTGTTGCACACTCACTGATCCTCAGGCGAAGCAACTGCAACAAAAACCCTTTCTGGCCTTCATTACAAGTTGTTTGAGTGATAAACAATCAAGTCTCCTTAGTTAGTACTGTCTTTCCTGAGGACCAACGGCGATAATATCAACTCACTTTGACAAAGCTTGGATCTTGTAAGCCGTCCCGGCTCGATTATATAGATGTCGCAGTGTTATTACGTAGTAAAGTCACGTAGTGCACACACTTCGGTCACATTGGTTTCCAAAATGAGATCATAGTAGGCTATAGTGTTGTAACACTGTATGCTCTGTGTGGATTTTCTGTTAATTTGAAGCTGGATTATCGTTTCTCCGTTATAGACCTTGTGCATTTTAGCAGCCATCTTAGAATGATTTTGTTTTGCTGCAATGCTTTTGTTTTGCCGGGGCAGCCTGCTGGCAATTCTATAATTCTTTGACTATTTAGAGCGGACATGAACTCTTATCCCCTCCCCATGGTGCCGAGTAGCCTTGAGTACCACGTAACTGCTGTTTCAAACGTATTGATATATTTCCATATACATGTACAACATTTTGGACACTATAACATTTTGCAGACTAGTCCGTTACCTTTACAATGCTACAATTCAATAAAAATGATGACTAGCCTACGTTATAATAACCCCAAAACACCGTAGACACGATTAAAGGATAAAAACACATGATTTTCTAAAACAAATCGTTTAGTACAATTAGCGATCTACGTTAATATTTATACACCATAATATCTAAACCAGGCTGGTAAAATAAGCATGATTAGAACTTCTCCAATCTCTAAATGTAAATAAAAAAAAAACCGAGTTGTCCCCAAATGGTTCTTAAAAAAGGTGGGAGTAAATACACTCTTTTACAGTGGTTTTCAACAATAGGCAAGAGAGAATACCCCTAAAAAAGATGTTAACTTCTCTCTAAAAGAGTGAAAATCAATTGAAACGAGTTGTCTCCCCAAATGGCTCTTTAAAAAAATGGTTTTCTACTCTTTAACTTTCAGAGGGCAACCTTACATCTATGTGACCCTGGTACGAAAACCACCTGCCTCGACACTATTATTTCTTTAATCAATCTACGAGTTGAAACCGAACCAAGCTAATTCACTACATACCCAAACCAAAGAAGCTGCTACGTTGAATACAATATACTACATTTGAAATACGAATACTACTATAAATGCACTTCAAAAGAAGATTGTTTGCCAAAAGGATGTGGATAAAGCATCATGCTACACCGTACGAATTTAATTAAATTTAAGCCAGAAAATGAAGTCTGAATCTGACTTATTATATAGACTCAGGAGGCTGAAACTGTTCCTTCTTTTTCTCAAGCGAACGAGGTAACGTCTTCCTCCGGTTCTGCATTAGAGAAAAAAAACCAACATTATAACATATCTTGTATGGGAAGGATGAAGATGCTGGATATTACCTTAGAATATGTGTTTTACGTACATTCGTCCAGAAGAACGAATTTCTAATTTACTCAAACAAAATACACCAATGACGCCTGCAAAATTAAAATGCTTTTCACTGAGAGCTTTCCGAGAACTTTGAGAAAATCTCCACGAATTGACTCGGGAGTGATTCCATTTAACAAAAAGAGTGCTGACGAGTGCCAACGTCCTACAAACTGACCATTGAGCTTGTGGAACCTTGAGCCAGTTCAAGAAGACAAACAAATCAATGCAGGGGCGTAAATCCTGGGGGATGGGGGTCTATATCCCTTCACTTTTTAATCAGGGGGAGGATGGGCTATTGAATCATCCCCCACTGTTTCGTGATGAGAAAAAATACTGATTTCGAGGTTTCTCTTTTTCGAACATCCCAACAACAATATTTAAAAAGCAATGAAAAGTGGAGAAACAAAGTTTATTCAAAAGCTTTGAAGATGCGCCTTTTTGATGTAAGTGCGGGGTATACATCTTGATATACATTTTTATCATGAAGAGCACCCCTAGTGTAATATGGTGTACATCCCCCCCGCCCCCGCTTTTCGACTTTTAAATCTCACCTTCCGCCGGGACAGATTTACGCCACTGAATTAATGGAGGGTTTTAGAACGACATTGCTATTTCCCGTGATGATGATTTGGAGTATTCAATTTGTTAATGTTTTACTTTTTAAATAGTCACACCGTTCCAGATCGTAGCTAGCTCTCAGATATTTCTCCATTACATTTCTCTGCCTCAAGCATTATTTGTGTTTCAAATTTCTGGCCTGTTGCTTTTTAATTTGTATCTGAGGAGAAAATACCAGACTTCAAATTCAACTACTTAGACTCAGCAAAGATATTGCAAACAAGATACTTTTGTTTTTTTATGTGTGGTTTATATGGTTAAGCCATTTCTTACCCAAGTCGCTAAATTCCACGATTTCGGTGACGACACTGTTTTCGTCATCGGATTTGCCTCTTCCTCGTCTGTAGAGTAAGATATTGCAGTACGTAAACGAGGTTATTTTAAACAGGAAAGACATAGCAGCACGTTTTTAAAACGGGTTCTTTTTTTAAAACTTTGTCTGTTCTCGGCCTTTGAATGTGTCAGGGGACTTCCTTCTCTTTTTTTGTTGAAAGAAGCAAATTCAAAGTGTTGCTTGAATCACAAACTTGGCATGTTCGGATTTCTTGCTAGTAAGTGTGTTATGGTTCTTTCTCTTGGGACTGTCATGTTTTGTTATATCGTTTTTGTTCTTTCTTTCTTGCCTTTCGTCTCTAACAGTGCACCAGCTGTCTGCCAGTGCCACTAATTGGACTGGGCCGGTGGTCGCATTATAACTGCGTTATATTGACCGGGGCTAAAACATAATTATACTGAGGAAGTCCCAGTGCCAAAACAGAAATTGTGTTATTCTCAGCCTATTGTGCCAATTTAGGAAAGAAATATGTATATGTCAAGAAAAAAATATTATTATCAATAAACTTACTTTTTCTGAACTATCTTTGTAACATCTGTGAGAAAGAAAAAGCAAACTAGTTTATGAAAAAGTGAACTGATAAGTAGTGCAGCAGGTTAATGTATCAAAATTGATGAGAATTAGATATTGACGTCAATATAATAGACTTTTTTTTTGTTTAAATTAAACCAGTCTGTCTGTACCTTTCCGGCCTCCTACAGCAACTGAAGTAGTTCTAAACGTATTTACAGCTACATAATTATACAAGTTCCATTAAGTACTGAATTAAATGACTCGCTGTTTTTGTGTAAAACCCCTGTGTGCTTGCGCTCTTACCTAGATCAGAGTTAGTCAGGCTGCGCTTGGGGTAGAGAACGATTCCAGCCAACGCCATGCTGACCAGTGCGATTATCGCCAAAACCACGATACTTGCAACAAGTGCCGAGTTTTCTGTCGACTCACCAACACCTTGAGCAAAACAAAGCACCACAGATTGAATTACTGAATAAAATATTATTTGCACTTTTGAATGCTTAGTTTTTAAAAGGTTTTATCAAGGAAAACATATCAGGCTTTCTAAATCGTAGGCTTCACCTTAGGCCCAGCCGCCGCACACGAGAGCTATCTGCTGAGGTGAGAGTCATTCTTTCTGGTTGTTTTCGCCTCGCGAGGCGAAAAACTCACCTTAATAATAGTGGATATTTATAAAGCGCACGTATCCACCAGGACTGGTGCTCAAGGCGCTACATCATTATTACCCCTGCTCATTGGGCACATGAAATATTCCAAATACCATCTCAGCTCCCTGGGGAATATACAGCTCGATGCAGCCTGTTAGGCGCAAGGAAGCTAATCCAATCACAATAACCATCTCTGCCCTCACAGGTACCCATTTACTCCTGGGTGGAGAGAAGCAATGAGTGACAAAGTGCCTTGCCCACGGGCACACAACTTGTGCGAACAACCTGAGCTATGTGCTGAGCAAACACGTAGCCCACGTAAGCACATACTCTAGTCTATTCACTTGATTACCAGAAGGCGTCCCCAAACAAAAGTGTCAGCGATGTTGTCAGCGACTAAAGCCGACTATATTTTAGAGGACAATTAAGCAGGTTGAATTTTGAAATCGGGTGACCGAACATCGTACTATTAAGGATAATCTGGCCACAAATCAACCAGCTTGTTCTCTAAAATATAGTCGCTGACATGTAGACAAGGTACCTGGTAATGCAGCTGTTGAAGCAACTTTAACTGGTAAAGTGGTGGTTGGACCAACTTCAGTCGGCGATGTTGTAGTTAAATCTTGTGTTGATAGGGTAATTGAGTCAACCTGATCTGTCAATTTAGTTGTTTCAACTTCGACTGGAGGCGCAGTGGCTGAGCCGATCAGACCAGGATTTGTTGTAGAGACGTCACCCAGATTTGGCACTGTTGCAGCGACATCAACTTAAGATAACACGGAAAATACAGCAGAACTTTAAATAAAGTACTAACGTCTGGTTCTGTGATACGACAACATTACACATAAAGACCCTGTCAACTTTTGAGGTGAAGAACAGAGCACATTTTCTCTTTATATGTACAGTACAGTAAACAAATAAACCCGAGTGTTAATTAGGCTACAAATCCTAGAATTGATGCTAACCGAGGCCTAACTTCATCGTCATTTTTCTTTTCAATTTATGACGATACTGACGTTCACCGAACACTGTCTCACCTGTTTTTGTCAACCGGATTCTTAAAGTGTCCACCATGCCGATGCTATTCCCGCTGTTACAAGAGTAATAGCCGTAGTCTTGTTCACCAGTCACTCCGGTAATGTGCAAGATGCTCCTCACTGTGTAACCGTACACATCATCCCCACCAGTGAGTGTACTGACCTGGAAGATCCGGCCAGGATCCGTCTGATTGGTTATCAGGGCGTCAGTGGGGTCCGTCCATGTTATGATGGGGAGGGGGTTTCCGTTGGCTTCACAGACCAGGAGGGCATTGTCTCCGATAGTGGTTTCGACTAAGTTGCCAGTTACCTTATTGGTAATGGTTACCTCATCTTAGAAATATAAAAAAAACAAAGAACACACAAACCACGCCATTGTGTTACCGGTTAAAAGTGATGCTGCTCGTTCATCTATATTTGAAGAAACAATTGAGCTTAAACATGTTATCCCAACTGTTAATTTTTTGTTAAAAAAAAGTTAGTTACAGTAGC
Source organism: Patiria pectinifera (assembly GCA_029964075.1). Taxonomy (NCBI): domain Eukaryota; kingdom Metazoa; phylum Echinodermata; class Asteroidea; order Valvatida; family Asterinidae; genus Patiria; species Patiria pectinifera. Next base: position 15,469,433 of record CM057150.1, read on the forward strand.
AGGCAACTAATCTTTTAAAGAATGGTTGTAGGTGTTGGATTGGTTGCAATAAAAAGATTAAAACTTAAGAAACGGATTAAACAACTTAAGAAAAGTGTCTTCCCTAAATTTCGAGTCCACTTATTCTTGTATTGATCGACTTACAATGCACAGCTACATTGATCGGGCTGGAATAAACCAATGGCGGTATACCATTGTTCCCTCGGCACCTGTAGGACCCTGCTTGCTCCCTGCTAATGCTGCTTACTGCCAGGACACTTGTACCATCGCCGTATACAGACGATAGGGAGTCAGGTGACCCGACCTTCTCCCACGTGATGAAGTCAGGTGGCATGGGGTTTGCGTCTGCGCTGCAGGACAGAATGACGTCATCACCCTCCTCAAAAGGCCCAGTTGGGGTTGCAGACGGCACGGAGAAATGTGGATGGTCTACCAACAAAAATCAACAACAATCTTTGCCACTTAAGTACTTGAGTGATTCGGATTACTTTTTCTTACACAGAAGGGTCCGTTAGATTATTAAAGAAGAGGATTCTCGCCAGTAAGATGCCAACATTTAAAATATATAGCTCTTAAATCGGTCGGTTTTTAAATGAAGTTCAGGGATTTTGTCGTCATTACTGAACCAACACAAACAACTATCTTACATTGGACATTTAACGAACAACTGTCACAGACATCACCACATTTTGCACTGCTCGAACAACACGTGTACACAGCTCCATTGTCTGCCCTGGTCAGTATATCACTCGTGAGATCCACTCTCGATACTTTGCCATCGTAGTCGCCGTCAGTTATCACTGGCTGAGGCTGATTTGTCTGATCCACATCGTCTTTCAGCCAAGTCAGATTGGTAGCTGGGTTGCTACTCTCGGTAACACAGCTGAGGGAGACAGCACCGCCTGATACTACTCTGCGCGGGCAGCCAGTCATGCTGACCAGCCTGGAACAAACTGGATAAAGTTCAAATGTGTGACAGGCAGTTTTCAGGGATACGTATTTACAATAAACGGTAATCTGTCCCATTCAGCACCTCAATATTTGCCATATTGTATAAGTCTTATTATTTAAGTCTTATTGTGGAAACAATAAAATGACGTTATTTCAACCTTTGTCTCCCTGATACCACTTAAAGCTCTAAATAAAACTACTACACTTACACTGGACATCCAAGGGGCCAAAGGAGGTTTCTAGGTTGACGGGCCACTCGTCTCTTTGCGCCACACACCGAATGGTGTCTCTGTTGTTGTCTCTTGTCGGTGTGAACGTCAAAAAGCTAGTGAACGAATAGCGATAGTCTTGTGGCATTGAAGTGGTTCCAGAACCAGGCAAAGGGTCATCTCCGTTGAACCAATGCAGCGACCAGTCGGATGGGAAGCCCATTGATGCTCGACATTCCAGGTAGATCGGGGTACCCTCAGTCATTGACAGGCTGCCGAAGATTGTAGGTGTGTCTGGTGGACCTAAATACGCGAAAAAAACAGGAATGTGGTTACCCTAATAAGCATGTAGACCTAACTGTAATTACTTCACCATCGACATGCTGTGCCGGTTACAGACTGCGGACACAGAGATCCTAGCATCAGGGAGTGCCGTCGAAGGCCATAACACTGAGGGACATGAGATTGCTAATGTTGGTTAAAAGCTAGGTCACATAACTAGGAGGCCCTTGGACGATCCTTATGACGATTATAGATTTCAGGAATCTGCAATTACCATTAACATTTAGCAAAACCATCACAAATGGCAAAGGTTGCTGCGTCTCTGCTGTGGTTGCCACACACTTCACTTCCTGTCTGTGATTGGTTCGATTAGGAGTGAACGTCCACGTGTCCGTTGTGTTGACCAAACCGTCGCCTCCTCCTGAGGGCGGGCTTTTGGTACTTTCCGAGACATCATTCAGGAACCACTCAATCATTGGTGCTGGTCGGGTACCCCGAACCTCACACCGAAAGGCCTTTGACGCAGCTTCGTCTACATCAACGAAGCCTTGTAGTCTGGTACCGTCGGTATCCCACAGTGTCACAGACGAAGCCTTCGGTGGCACTTGAATGCAAAGATAATAATACTTTCGATAGATGCAGTGCTTATTTTATGATCAGGCAAAAATGACAAACTTCTATAAGTAAGCATAAGTGAGGAATATGTCGTGGCCATTTTCCCACGCAATACTACTTCGCCAACGTTTCATCGCTGTGAAATGGCCGCATATTGCACATATGAAAAACAGTTTTAGAGTACTAGCATTAGTTGAGATCACACACTTTATTTCACCTTTAACATACAGCATGATGTTAGTACTAATTCCATCACTTCCGTCCTCATTGGAAACACTGCACAGTAACATCTTGCCATGTTGACTCGCTGTAGCTTGCATTGTAACACTACTGGTGCGGTTGGTCCATCCATCGGTGCTCTCGATGTCAGTGCTGTTATCAGGCGTGATTTCCTCGCCGCCTAGCAACCACGTGAAAGATGCACCTGCATGTATGTCACGTGCTTCACATGTAAACCGATGATTCTCTCCTTCCGTCAGGTATGCTATACCACCAGACGAGGGGTAGCTGCCAGCTGAGTCCACTATGAAAAGGTTGCTGGGAAGTGCTACCACAAAACAAACAAAACGATGTCAAAATTAGTCAATATCTTCGTCCATGTTTGTTATCAAATTCTGGAGCTTACATGACTTTAGCGAAACCCCAAATGTACTGGTTCGTCAGGAAAAGAATTATGATTAGTAACCAGATTTGTGTCTGTTTCATCTTTTAAGGTGTTTGTTTCAAAACCGGAGGAATCGTTATGAATAATATAAAGGTTATCAGACTCAAGAAAAGCACCTGTTGTTGGGTGACCTTTGTTTAAAAAAAATACGGCATAACACATACCATTGACATCCAGCGTGACGGTCGCTGACGGGAAAGGTTGCTGTGATTCAGGCGTACTTGCCACGCACTTCAACTCCAAACCATTGTCTGCCCGAGTAGGAATGAACGTAAAGGTAGCCGAGGTGTTGACCACATCGTCACCTACCTCAACTGGTGTATCGACTGAGTCTTGAAACTCAACCCCAATGAACCAGTAAATATCAGCACCTGGTCTGGTACCTCGCACCACACAAGTGAAGTTTTGTGGTGTACCTTCCTCAACCCTGACTGTAGATTGGACCTGATTCCCGTCTGAATCATACAGTGAAATTCGCGATGCTAAAGGAGGAACTAGGAGATGAGAGCAAATAGAAAGTAAAATATTTAATTTGACACGTTCGTTCGACTTTAAACACAAAGTCTAGTTGAAAGGAAAATGAAAAAGAAGTTTAAGGAACCAGGTTTTAAATACGGCAATCCTTTGACGTTTGATTGTGTTTTACATCCAAGAGAAACCATAGTGTTGATAATGATAATGCTAAACTGGATACCATTCAAATATGGCAAAATGGTACCTTTCACGTCTAGCGTTACGCTTGTGCTAATGCCTGGTGCGCCATCCTCGTTGGTAGCACTGCACTGCAACGTTTCACCGTGGTTACCTTCCACGGCGATCACAGTTGCAACACTGGTACTTGTGGTCAGCCCATCGTCATCAACGACGTGGGTGTTACGATCTGGTGTGAAGTGCTGTCCGCCCAGCATCCACACAAATGAAGCACCTGGGTTGATGGCTGGTACCTCGCAAGAAAACTGATGATCGACCCCAGCCACTACGAACGAGATGTCACCAGTAGACGTGTAGTTCGTTGTCGAGTCAGACAGAAAGATGGTTTGTGGAAAAACTGCAAAACAATGTAGCATAGATTAGGTAATAACAATGCCGACGCTCCCATGTTGACTGTCGCTATCTGCTGGCAATTTATAACTTTGTACCTTAGTATTGCTAAGAGCCCTTACCAAAGACATCCAGCGTCACTGCTACAAATGGCAACGGTTGCTGAGACTCTGCCGTGCTCGCCTCACACTTCACCTCCTGACCATGGTTAGCTCTGCTCGGAGTGAACAACCACGTGTCATTGGTGTTGACTAACCCGTCGTCTCCGCGAGAGGGCGCACTGACATTGCGCTGCGACAGACCGTTGAGGAACCACTCGATGGCTGCTGCTGGTCGTGTACCCCGTACCTCACATGTAAATGTATGTGGAGTATCAGGTTTAACCTCGGCGAAGGTCTGCAGTCTTTCTCCACTTGAGTCAAACATTACCACAGAACCTGCCTTTGGTGGGACTTGAACAGGAAAAGGGAGCAACAGGATAAAATATGTTATTTAACAATGCAATGTACATTCGTCTCATTTTCATGACAGCTTTTAGATATAAACATGATTTGCTGCTCATTCCTGTTTCTACCAAGTAAATAACAACGATGCATAACTTAAATATGAAAAGTAACTTGTTGTAACAACCTATAACGGAGCTAACTATTTTAGCTGTTGAATGTGGATGACACTTTAAATACCTTTGATATCGAGCAAGACGCTGACATTGATACTGGGGTGAAAGGCCGCATTCCACGCTTTGCATGTCAGCAACTTGCCGTGGTCATACCCAGTCACCGACACAGTAGCAACGCTCGTGCTGTTCGTCAATCCATCAGCATCGGTCACATTGGTGATGAAACTTGAAGTAAGTTCGTGACTCCCCACCGTCCAATTGAATGAGGCCTCTGGGTCTATTCCTGGCACCATACAGGTGAACTCGCGATCAACTCCTTCTAGCAGATACGCTACACTTCCACTGGGTGGGTATATTCCGATTGAATCGGATATAATGATGCCTCTTGGGAGAACTGAATCATTTTAAAAAAAATTAATTGAGTAGGCCTATTAACAAACGTACAATATAATTTTACGAGTTCATCGGTCCTCCAGTTTTCCTGTTTCTTTGAATTAAAATTTGAATGGAGCTATGGTTGGGTTACAACTGGCTCGGTTTAGGTCATCAAGTATGTATTTTTTTTCAATGTAAGTTTCATTTTAGACGTACTGGTAGGCATATGTTGGACTCAACAAGATGTTAAGCACATACCTTACTATATACATTACTTATAATTGGTTATTTTAAAACTTACAAAAAATATTTGAGCGAAGAAATGATGGCGTTTGTGGAAAGTCCAATGTAAATCTGCAGCTGGTTGTTTGTTTTCAGATCAACAGTCAGGTAACGTAAACGCGTACATTTGTGTGGAATGGTATTCATAGATCGAAAAACGAAATTCTTCGGTGATAAGTGTGGGTTACGTAGCTACGACTTTGACGTTTGTGTGGAATGGTATTCATAGATCGAAAAACGAAATTCTTCGGTGATAAGTGTGGGTTACGTAGCTACGACTTTGACGTGCATCAATAGAATAGCTGAAATCATCAATCTACGATACCTACCGTTGACGTGCAGTGTAACATTGACCGAGGGGTACGGTTGCAGTGATTCTGCTGTGCTTGCCTCACACCTCACCTCCTGACCCTCATTGTCTCTACTCGGTGTGAAGGACCAGTTGCCTGTGGTGTTAACGAACCCATCGCCTACAGCAAGTGGTTGCACGACGGTGCGTTGCAGCATGTTGTCTAGGTACCACTTAATTGTCACCGCCGTTTGTCTAATCAGCATCTCACAGATGAAGGTAGTCGCTATGCCTTGGTATACCTCGGCTGTCTCTCCTAAGATGGGTCCACTGGAGTCATGCAGCGACATTGCCGATACCTTTGGTGGTACTTTAAAACAAAAACAAAAATGAAAAAGTTTGCTTAATTCGTGCGATTGATTTAATCAAAGTACTCTGCGTGTGCATGATTGACTGAATAAATATAAATCCCCTTTTAGGATCTGGTCCTTCTCAAATTTTCTAAGAAGAAAATACGAAAGATTAAGTCAGAAGTCAATATGATGACCGTAAGGATGTATTAATTTGCTATTTTAATGGGCTGTATGAATCTGGCAGATTGTACCACTGGTGGAGAGAACACCAGATAACCCAAAGTGACTCCCGTATAACTAAACACTATCGTTCAAGGGATTTGCAAGGGTATGCAAGGTCGAATGACTCTATCGCATGCGCGTGAGGGCCCAAACACCCTCCAAACTCATCCTACGGGTGATTTTAACAAGAGCAATGTAGATCGAGGACCGTTGGTTGACTATTGGAGGAGTTTTGACGTATTTCACGTCGGCGTACCTCTCTAGTTGAACGATGGTAAAACGTCACCATCAAACTTTTTGGCATAGGATCCCTGTTGGTCATTATGATGAGCGCGACTACTGTAACCGGTGATGCGACCGACTTCACCGGGTTGATTCGACTAGTCAAAGCTGACTAAACTAATCAAACTAAAGTCAGCTAGTGCCGCCGTCTAGTACAAATAGTCGACCTTTGGTTAACAACAGTTGTCGCTTCAACTTGCTGTTATATGGAAAAAGACGGTTTGCTGCAACCCATAGTTAAAGACTCAATCAGACTCAATCAGACTCAATGCAAGCCAGAGTTAAAGACTCAATTATTGCAGATGCCATGAAGTGAAACCTACCTCTAACATCAAGCGTGATACTGATGGAAATGCCCGGATGTCCATCCTCATTTGATGCCTTGCATTTCAACACCAGTCCGTTATAGGCTCCCGTAGGTACCACGTGCGCAACACTCGTACTGGTGGTCAGTCCATGGGTACCAGTGTCATGATTGTTCGTGTTGGCTGTGATGTGTTGGTCACCGATCGTCCACGCGAAGGAAGCGCCTGGGTCGATGTTCGGCACGACACAGGTAAACTGGTGTTCCAGCCCTTCCACGATATATGCCGTGCCACCGGTAGATGGAAAGTTCCCAGTTGAATCTGATAAGGTGATGGTCGCAGGGTACGCTATTGTACAAACAATAAGCAGTAGAATCATGTAGGAATATAAGAATATACGTAATCAAGTACGCTCACCTTCTTGACATACTTGGTTAAAGTGCATGCAGGCATCACATACAGATGTACTTTATTGTCTTACCTGGAAATTGGGAAGGGTTGGTTCAACCTGCCTATGAGAAACATTATGTCATAAATATAATCATATTGTTAGGAAAGGAAACCAGAATCAAATCCAATCTTTTTTAATCAAAAAATCATGGAGGCCTGATATATTTCGTCCTTAGCAAATATTTATTCAGAGGCAAATTACACAGGAGCAAGAAACAAACATGCAGTTGACATGCAAGCAGGCAGGGTTGGAAAGAGAAACACAAAGGAGGGATGGGGGCAGACCAGTGTGTAGATGAAAGGGGATGAGGGAACAAAGGAGTGTGGTTGGGAGAAGGAACAACAGGGGTAAGGAGAAAGGAATGATGCAGGGGGAACAAAGGAGAGTAGTAACGAATTTGGTATTAGTGTGAATGAGGAAAGAGGGGGTGATATTAAATGGGGGATGATTTTTTTTTAGACTACATAAGATTATAATATATTCGGTATGAACATAATAAATTCATGTCTGGATGCATTTACTTACCAAAAACAGCGAGCGTAACCACAACTGATGGGTATGGGTCACGTGACGCTGCAGTTCTTGCAGCACACTTCACAACCTCAACGTGATTGGCCCAATTAGGAGCAAATGTCCAAGTTGCCGTGGTATTGACCAATCCGGCATCTGCTTCCTCGGTTGGGTAGGAAGTGTGCTGCAAGGTGTCGTCAAGGTACCACTCTATGATTGATGCCGGTCTGGTTCCAAGTACCTCACAGGAAAAAGTGTGTGGAATACCATGGATGACGTCTGCAGTGGGTCCGAGAATGGTCCCCGTAGAATCGTAAAGCGACAAAGAAGATGCAACTGGAGGTACTATTGAAAAATAAAATGCAATCTCATGTCACAAGGTCTGAATCGGTTACAATCAAACAATAGCTCTGAAACCAACGTTGCTCGCCAATTGGCAACATTTCTAAACATTTCGCATGAAGACTTTTCCCTAACCAAAATATTGATGAGCATCAGTCAGTGACAGCTGAGTGTATGATGCCCTTGGTCTGTCACCGTAGTTAAGCATAACTTAATAGGTCTGATCACATTTATCACCTGTAAACCGAGTAGAAATTTCCTTTTTTTCCCCTATAAATGCAGAATGCCGTTATAATAATGTTAGCAACAGAAACAAGAACTTGATGGAAATTCCACAGACTGCGATTCGGTGGGAGTGTCTCAGTCTATGAAAGGCAGGTCTACTTACCCTCCTCTTCACAGAAGAGTTAAGACATGGAAAGTCTTCTGCGCCTAATTAGGTGCATATTTCAAGCGTGAACAGCCAGTATTTGTAGATGTGTGCAATTGTAATGCCGCTTCTTTATTGTTTATTACCGTCAAATTCAATACATTAATTAAGACATAAATGTAGGCTATTGCATTTTAACAGCTCCACCTGAAGATAATCAATCCATACACTTGCCTTGAACATCAAGGTATATGGTAACCTCCACGCCAGAATGACCATCGTGGCTTGACGCGTGACACTTCAGTGATTCCCCATGCATGGACCAGGACACTGACAATGTAGCGTAGCTGGTACTTGTAGTTAAAAAGTTAGGCTTCCCGGTGTGGGTTGTTGTGTCCTGTGGTATCGCCTGACCGGCCAACGTCCAAACGAATGATGCCCCCGGGTCAATGTCTGGTACCAAGCATTTGAAGCGATGGTTTGTTCCGTTCACGAGGTAGGACGTGTCACCGGCAGAGTAGTGTGCGGTTGAGTCCGACAGATTCATGCTCGTCGGAAGCACTAGATGAACATTACAAACAAAATAATTTCTTTCAGACACCTTCACCACCAATGTACTATACAAGTGGTTTACCAGACGGGAGAGGTGGTAATGCCGCCTTAGCATGCCATTGATTGTATCTGATTTTTCAAAGGTAAATGCTTTATTCTTCATTGGTTACTTTTACATCTATACTGTTCTTGAACAAACTACTGTCCATATAAAAAAATACTACCAGGAACTGGAAATCCACTCAAATGTGGACAATTTTCAACCATCAGAAGCTGCAACATGCTAATAACATCCCCGCAATAATGTAGGTGATTGGCAATCATGTATGGCAAATATATTGTAGAATAGATAATAGCATTTCGGTACACTGCCAGCATCTATTTCACCCGTATCCTTGAAATGTAGTTTGTCAATCTATAATCACATGCTACACCAATGCGACTCTGCTAAACCACTATTCCTTCGTCCATGGCTAAATCAACCTTAACTGCAAAGCACCCAGCGAGCGCAAACCTCTGCCATGGCTAAACAATTCCCCGCCATATTGTCAGTACACCCAAAAGAAATACTCGCATAAATGGTGAAGAAACCTTCAACAAATCCTGGATCCAGACCCAGATCTGGATCACTTCCAAATATCTAATCGCTTTCTACTTGTTCCAATGACCACCCCTAATTTTTGTTTTCATGCAAATCCGTCCATGACTTTTCTTAGTTATCTTGTTAACAGACAAACCAACCAACCAACCAACCAACAAACAAACAAACTAACCAAATCCGATGAAAACATAACCTCTTTGGCGGAGGTAAAAACCTCACGACTATAGTTTATTTGTTTATATAACCTTTACCCTGAAACAGTTGTCTGACATAAGCATGCAAGAGTTTTTTTTTCCATTGCCTCTTACACCTAGTCAGCTTTATAAACAAGGGTTTCTCACCAAGACTGCTTGTGGTGATGTCATCGATCGCAATGTCTCCCTGATAGTCGCTCCCCCGTACGGCCTCGATCGCTAAGTTGAAACTCCAAGTTGTATCTGTTATATTTATCTCAGCTGGAAGCCACGTTGTTCCGTTGGTCTGCTCGCCAGCTCTTGAGAAAATACGGCTTGCTCACCCAGCGTTCCGTTCACAGGAATCTGGTAGACGTTTAGAGTTCCTGTATGAGTGTGAAGTTTTACATACATTAAAATTTAAATGTGTAATGTTCTGGAGGGCATGATGATCCGATCATGAGATAATGACAGCACGCATTTGGCTGTTACTATAGTCCTAACGTGTAACAAGCACATTTATTTATGCATAATTATGTAGGACAAGGGTTTTTAACTCAAACTTATTGTAAACATTAACCCTTTCAATCCCACTGTGCCAGATTTGCTTAATGTTGTCTCCCAGTTCGATACTGTGGAGTCTTGTGGGCACACAAAATAGTTGTGGAGTCTTTCTGGCCTCCTGTTAGAACTCCCACGCGGAGTATTTAGAAGAAGAATTGACCAAGAACCAGGAGTCAGGTTGTCCCTTTATAATACCACTGAGCATCGCCGACACAAACCAGTAAAGTTCGGGACGAAAATAATAATAGCGCCCTCACTTTCGGCGGCACTTCCTGATTGGTTGGCAAGAGACGCGCGTGGGTTTGCTTGCTCAAGTCACGATGTACCATCATTGAAGCCGATGAAAATGCACACATTTTAGAAGAAACATTCGCCGATAGCGGGTCGGACATGTCTTCTGGCGATAAATCCCCGCCTGTGTTTATGTAATTTAGTTAAGAATATTTAGAGTTGCATATCCCGTGCTCTTAAAAAAATATGGTTTTTTTTTTCTCCTAACGAATTTTCAATTTGACTGTTTGGTTATTAGGAAAAAAAAGCTTCAATCCAATCATGGGCGTCTGCAACCCTCTGAAAATGGCTTCATTGTGTGCACAAATAAACCCGCCCTGCGAGAACCGAATTATTGTCTGGCAGCCAATAATTCGAGTTTTGAGAAGAAATTATTCAATAACTAAACATCAGTGAATTGTTTTGTTCGATGTCTCAATCAAAACTAAATAAACATTATATTCCTATACAAAATAATATTTGGAAACTACATTTTTAATTTTCGAGGTGAAACACGACAAGGATAGGCGGAATGCATCTCGAAAAAAGTGCAAGTTTAATTATGGTTGCCCCTAGTTTCGACAAAATTACTACACAATGACTAAGAGTGAATGTGTGTTGCATTTTGATTTTGATCATATAATATTGGAGGGCTGTCGTTTTCATTCATTTCCCTATTAATTAAAAGTGCATCAATAGGTCAAAGAATAATGAAGGACACCCCCACACTGTGACATTGCTTAACATACATACCTATCGTGCTTCCGTGCATGTTGTACCAGAAGTTGACATACCACGTTAGGCCAGGGTAGTCTGGATTGTACTCGAACGTGCCGCTGAGAAGTACGGCATTGTCCCCGGCACTGCGTGGACTACTTGCCTCGAGGTAGCAGTAATGGCCCGTTCTGCCTGTGAATATACATCGTATAAAAACAAATCATCCAAGATATGCATTTGCAAAACTTTTGTCGGCCAGGTTTAAGCCCGGTTCATACTTCACGCCAAAGCGAAATCGAAGCGAAATTCGTGACGTTAACAATACATTCGAAGCGCGTCTACCATTGTTGACGACATGAATTTCGCTTCACACATGCTTTCGCGTGAAGTATGAACCGGGCTTCACACGGATAACAACGTCGCTCTAAACTCGCCAACCGGTGAAATGTTATTACAACATTCTGCACTCTTCCTACCCGGTACCTGGTACAATTGAAGACATGTAAAACTTATATGTTACAATATTATCATCGTTAGGGATGAGATTGTCCATGTAAAAAAGGCCTATAATTCGGATTAAGGAACTGTACGATGAATTTCTTTCCATAACGCGTTTCTTTCAGATTCTTCAGGTCTAATTTCAGGCAGGTGTGTTACAACTGTTAATGTATTAACCCACGGATAACGTATCATCAACCGATAATGTAACAACAATTGACCGATACTGTATCACTAACCGATAATGTAACACAAATGTACCGATAGTGTAGTAAAATGTACTTCACTATCAGTCAATTTTTGCTACATTATTTATACATTATCAGTTGTAACACATGTGTCTGAAAAATCTCAAGCCTCTTCAATTGATTACTAATTCGACTGATTTCCTTGTTTAGCCAAAGCGGCCGTCTATGACGTGGTTTAAAAACAGGTCAGAAAGGAAATCACAGAAAACTTGTACGTGTCAACTTCTTCAGATCATCCCTCGGGTATTGTCAACGATGATTGTTTTCTCAGCACAACCTACCACCTGTAGTCCTGTCGAATTCTGGGCCAGTCCCGTCTGATTCTGTTGGTCCCTGCTGTTGACACATCCAGTCAGTGTCGTCATCAGTAGACTGGCTCCACCCACAGGTATTGCTCTCAAAGTTGCAGTCCGCACATGGTGCTGAGAAAAGAGGGAAGGGAATTAATTAGGGTTCATAATGTCGCCTTCAGTGATGCCTTTCTTGAAGAGCACGAGTTGTTTCAGATAGAGTAATAATGTGCTGCAACCACTGCATTTGGCATTGAGGCTACTGCAGCTGCCGCTGGTGCTGGGGCTGCTGGTGGTGGTACTGATTACTAGTTGATGTTTCTGATATCAGCTTAAGCTTAATAATATTGCTGGTGATGCTATAATTGATGCAGCCCTTTGGCTTCGAAATGCTGCTGCTTTGTGACTCTCAATATAGTATTTCTGCTGCTGTTCACGTTTTCTGTCTCTGATGCTGATTTTTGTTGTTGCTGTTAATCGTTGATACTAATTATTTTCTTCTGACTCTAGGAGGAAATCACAAAGCAGACATGAGACAAATATAATTACTTAATGGAACCAGGAAACCTTTCACTTACCTTTAGCTTGGACGTCATCGATGGCGATATCCCCCCTACTGTAACTACCGTAATGTCTCGACTGATGTATCGCAACAATTGCAATGCGAAAGTCGGAGGTCACATTCGAAATATACAGCTCAGCTTCAAGCCACGTTCTCTCATCAGTTTGCTGACCGCTTCTCGTGAAGATAACCTCACCTTCACGCAGTGACCCACTGACGGGCACCTTGTAGACATACAGAGTACCTGTTACCAAAATGAAAAGAAAAATGCCGCATTATTCAAATCATGAATGTTTATGGATACAATGCTCAGAATAACTTCATAAGATGGCAGAGGGAATGTTCCATTCCACGAGGTGAAGCCGTGTGGAGTGGAACATTTCATCCGTCATCGAATGAAATTATTCTTTCCATTGTACGGATGTGTATGAAACATTCAATATTTGTTTTATACAACGCCTGAATAAATCCTCAATTACCTACCTTCCTATACCAATCAGATTATGGGGATTTATCCAGGCGTGATATAATATGAAACAACTCCCTAACTAGAAACGAAGAAGGTTAAATGTACGAGAGATTGTTCGCTGTCGTATCGTAACGTCTTGATAAAAGATACTGTCTAGTCTATCCGCAGGTTTTACGTTACGAAAAAACACTATGCACAGTCGAAGTGTGTTAGGTTAAATTTTTGTGAATTTTACCTTTTGTCATAAAATATTAAAAATATTTCCAATAACTAAATATTTCAATGTCTTTCAACAAATCATTTCATTGTAAGTTATAGGCTAAAACCGAGAAATAAAGGACTTGAATTTTTTAACGAACGCATACTTTAGCTCCATATGAGTTTCGAGGAAGTGCAGCCATTTTCTTGCAAACAATCGTTTCCTTTGGTCAACTTCCGTGCTCAATCTAGCATGGTGTTAACAAATAAATAAGTAAAGAGCAAATGGAAAGAGATACGAAAATCCGTAAACATGATCCTTTCAGCGATTCTATGACACCACATAGAACACAACATTTAAGGTCCCAGACTGTACCATGACAGAAGCAACATCGACATTATAAATATTTCAATAAAAATTCCCCAATTCTTAATACAGTTTAGAGGTAAGGAGATTCGCACCACCTATGTTGTACCTGCAAGTTCATCCATCGCCTCTTACAAGAAATAAAACAAAGACAACGGCCGTCATCTTACAGACTTCTCCTTTGAAACCGATGTGTCTCTTAAATTCAACGTACCAATGTAGCTTCCGTACATGTTGTACCAAAAACTGAAGCACCATGTACGGTGTTGAGTTGACTGCTCGTGGTCAATGACAGGGCTCAAAAGCACGGCTTTGTGACCGTTAGAATAACCGTCGACCTCGAGGTAGTAGTAAGCACCGCTGGGGTCTGATAAAAGATCACATCAACAAGATACATGTTAAAACAATAAAGAGACATTACTTTTGCAACTGTGGCGGTGCTAGATTAGTAAGGCAGATAAGTGATGGGATTGTTCCTTTTATGATACAAGAATGGAATTTGGCACACAGTTTAATGAGAAAAGATATTTGGTTATAGGGTCATCGCTGATTTTTCCTTTAAACAATATAGGTAGATTAACAAGCGATGACAGCCATTTTGAAAAATTTGAAAATTGCTTGCTACTCTACTTATATATTGTTGAAAGGTCAAATTTGCGATGGCTCTGTAGCCAATTATTTTTTCTCATGACATATTCTGACTGTGTGTCAAATTCCATGCTTGTGTCATTAAAGGTACACTTCTCCCAAATATTTTCTCTATCTGCCCCACTAGATAATCGAAGATAGCCAGCGATTAAAATGCCGACGATACTGCATTGAGGAGTGCGTTGTATGAAATGCACTTTATAATGATGTAATTGCTGGGCGATCTAGAGTGTGTCCTTATTTTTTACTGCAAAAAAAGAATCGTTTCAAGATGAGGCAGTGCTCAAATCACAAAAAACTCCGACTATTTTAACTCAAATCATTCAGAGTTCAACCCAGTTGAAAAAAGTGCTAATTCGATTAAAAAGCGTACAGCCTAACGAAAGGGATGAGTCTTTGGTATCGTTCCAGTAAGTACCCGGATAAACAGCTGGCAAGCAGCCAAATATAGAGGCAATTCCCGGGGCTTGCTGCGATTGGTACTTGGGCTATCACAAAAGAAATTCCAACTGAAGCGGCGGTTTGGCCCACCTGTAAATACCAGAGGCGTGGAAACAACAAAGGAGAAAACATTTGTCCACCACACATTGTTTGGGAGTCGTTAGGTTTTACTATTTAAACGTCACCTGGTCGTATCGATTATATATCGTTTATCTACTACTTGTTCCTCTTATTTGCCTATCTCGGTTTGGTGAAAAGTGTTTTATTGTGTAAAAAAATACAGGCTAATATGGCAGGGGGTACAGCAAAATGCACAATGTATGGAGAATGCCTTTTGAGTTGCCAGCCTATCTGTCCTTGGCAGGCGACACATAATCGCCCACTGCAAATCCAACTCCTTTTCTTTGTAAGTGTAAACTGTTGGCATTATTACCCTTTTGAGATCATTTACGACGGACACGATAGAAGGGCGCTATTCAATAAGGTTCTTGTATGTGACTGCTCTTTTAATCTTCACATTGGGGCAGATAGGGGAAACATTTGGGGAAATTGTGGCTTTGATGACACAAGCATGGAATTTGGCACACAGTAAGAGTATGTCATGAGAAAAACATGTTTTGCTAAAGGGCCATCGCAGATTTGTCGTTTGAAATAAATATATATGTAGAAAAAATATCTGGTAAAATAACAAGCAATTTTGTCCTTTGAACAAAGTATAGGTAGAATAACAAGCAAGATTCAGAAATGGCTGTCATTGCTTGTTATTCTACGCATTAATTTTTCAAAGGACACATCTGCTATTACCCTATAGCTAAATATCTTTCTCGTGACATACTCTGACTGTGTGCCAAATTCCATGCTTGTATCTTCAAAGGCACAATCCCATCACCTTTCTGCCGTACCATGATTATTGCAGTACAGTTGACCACTACTACTCAACTCACCCCCTATAGTTCTGTCAAATGCAGGACCGGTGTAAGACGTAGGTGTGGGTCCTTGATGGCGCTTCCAATCAGTGTTACCTTCCGTTGAATGATACCAGCCACACAGACCTTCCTCAAAGGTGCAACTAAAACCGTAACCTCCTAAAGGAAAGAAAAAAATCGATTTGACATTATTTCTATTACCGGAAACTGTGTATGTAAACAACAAGAAGTGAAGAAGGGTTATAACAAGTGTGGTGAAGATATATAGGTTGAACGGTTGCACCACTTGACGGATCTCATGTGTGGGTTAATAAGATCATTAATAAGATATAGATTCCTGAATAAAATATCATTTCGGCTTCTTCAATCAGATTTAAATTTCAGCATCAAAACATATCCAATCACTGTGTTTCTCTCGTTGATTGAAGCTGGATAATAGTACTAATAATGCTAGCAGGCATTTATATAGCGCTTTTACGCCACAACGGGGTAACCAAAGCGCTTTACAATTATTATTTTTCCTGTTTCAATAGACAAATACTCCTGAAACCTTCTCAACTGTCTGGGGAGCACACACAGCCGGTAGGCAGCCATTTCGGCGCTCTTGGCCGTAATCAACCTCTTACAGTCACCAACAATGCCCTCCTACTCATTTACTCCTGGGTGGAGAGACGCACCATAACCGCGGGCTGGACTCGAACCCACGGCACGACACATGTAAAACTGTCCATTGATTGGCATGCGCCCCAACATGGCTGCGTTTATATTTTCTGATCGTGGTTAAAATTAACCCTTAAAGGGCTGGGTTATTTTGAACAGTTCTCAGCAAGGGGGGGGGGGGGATTCCGCCCCCTCTAAGATCTCAGCCATCGAGTGACGAAACATTTTGAAACTCTGTACATGCATAGAGCAACTCGTCATGAACATACCCAAGATATTTCATGACTATAGGTCAAAGGGTTTTGGAATTATAGCAACCCTCAGTCCGATTTTTACGTTTTCGGTATCAAAAGATACGCAAGGCTCGTGGCTAAAAAGTCATAACAGATCAGGTCGCGAAAAAATAATCAAGGGTATCACGGAACAAGTTGAGGGGCGAATTCCGCCCCCGGCCTTCTTTAATAGGGTTAATGAAAAAATAAGCTACAAATTGAATACTGAGCATGGCAAATTGGACTGAAGGGGAGAATTGTTGGGAAATACAGCAGCCAATCTTTTTTTCTAGCGCTGGGGTTTACTTGTGCACGCGATCCTATTCTCAACAACGTCGTCCCCAGGGCCTACTTTATTTTCAACCTCGTTTCCAATAGTAAGCCTTGGTATTTGAACATGTTTCCTGTATCCTGATTGAATAGTGCAACTAATGAATTTTATTTGTGTACTTGGTGTTGTTATTTTTCAACGTGTTTTCAAGTTCATTGTCATTATTACGTCCGCACCTCAAAAATAATCTTTTTTTCCAAATTTGCTCATATTAATATGGATGTACTGCATATTGGCTGGATAAGATTGTAACATTTTAACTTTGAAAAAAAATCGTATTTCCGTAACTCACGAAGCGACGAATTGATCATGTGTTTACCCCAGACACAACATACAAAAGCAAACGCTGATGTAAAGCACAGGGGGTACCAGACTATTCCTCATTTGCATACGTATCCAAAAAAAAGGGCACATACATGATCATAAATGATCCAATACCAGGGTTAGAGAGCAGGTGGGAACGTACTGCTCGACACCCTGGGGACGAGGTTGCGTTTTCAATGCATCCAACCTGTAAGTGTTATATCATCAATGGAAATGTCTCCTCGATACCGCCAGTAGGAGCTCGATCGTCGCACAGCCTCGAAGGCAATTCTGAAACCGGGAGCCTCATCTGGGATGCTCATCTCAAACTCACGCCATTCATCACGTCTGGTTTCCGGACCTCTTCTGTGAAAGATATGCTCGCCTTGGTTGAACTGCCCATTGATTGGTATCTTCCGCACTTCGAAGGTGCCTAAATTCGAATGAGAATTATGAAAAAAAAGTAAATGGAAAAGAAGTTTCTTTCTCTTCCACCTGAATAAATTAGGCCATAAAACAACCTTTCTCGCACGCCTGCTCTTGTTTTGGACAATGTACCGATTTAGTCATTATAGAACAAATATTTTTTTAAAAGTTGGTAAATTTTAACATGGGTGCCTGTGCATGTGACTGGACAAGTCAGCGTTTGTCCGGGATTTCCACATGAAAAATCGAAGTGAACTGACAAGACGTGCACGTTCTGTTGGTGCTCAAGGCGCTACACATTGCCTCTAATAAAAAATGTGCCTGAGCCGGTCATGAAACATTCTAAAGACCAGCTAAGCTCCTTGGAGTCCAGAGCAAATGTATACAGCTCGATGTTGCCATTTCGGCGCAACTAAATTACCCATAGATCTTTTAAGTTCGAGGCTTCATACCGCGGGCGTGGACTGACCGACCCTAGGTTTCATAACCATTTCTAAGATAAATGTAATAACATTGTCTATCTACGATCGCGATATATCTTTTTTTTAACTGCCAAAGACTTACCTATGTAGTTCCCATACATATTATACCAGAAACTAAACCGCCATCTGAATCCTGGTATACCCGTTGGCTGAACAACTGGACTGATCAATATGGCATTGGTGTTCCTGTCAGGCCCACCGTAGGAGTAGCAGTAGTATCTGGTTGAAGCTACACATACAAATTAACCACACAATACTCAATTAGAACGTACAATTTTGATAATCTTCCAGAAGCTTTGAACACCAAACCAAATCATTACGTTTCTCTGTTTCTTTATGCTAAAAGTGTGATGTCATTTTAGGCTAAACGACAATGTTACAGCTATTTCAGCACCATAATTTATCAGAATTGTGGATAATTTGCCGCTGTAAATTTTCTTTTCTTTGGTGATTCATTGCTGTGCCAGTACATGACAGTTAGCTAATTGGCAAAGTTTTCTACAAAAATGATGTCAATGAGCATATTTTGGATGCACACTTTGAACAGAAAACCCCTTAATTGAACAGTGTCTTTCTGAAATGACATCACAGCCACAGCTCCCTGATTTGTCAGGAAAAGCATGGGCATTTTTAAAAGTCTAGAAAAGTGCAGTTTTCAATCAAATTAACCGAAAAGGGATGTCATACTTTTAAGAGGAGGAGAAAGTTGCGCAAAATATGTTCCTAAGTAAAATTTATGTCATGGGCCCTCTAATCCTCTTTAGTTTTGGTGGGAAATTTAAAAAACATCATTTAATCCGTATAATGCAGTCGCCATTGACATCCTGTCTTAGCGAAATGTTGAATTAACAAACAACAGGCTGTTTTCAAATTACACGTGTCTTTCAAAGGTAGATTAATATTTGCATCGCGATCGATAAACGCCTCACCTACAAAACCTTCAGTGAATTATGCAAGTTTGATTGTACGTATATTCGTTCATACTTACTGCCTGGTGTTCTATCTGAGGAGGGACCAGTGCTGCCAAGTGGCCCCCTCCCCGGATGTCGTATCCAGTCCCCAACGTCATCCATTGATTGCGTCCAACCACACATGCCCTCTTCAAAGGTACAATCGAATCCCCGGCTCACTGCAACCAAACAAAACCACGCACACAATCAATTATCGGTCGCAATTATTCCCAGCAGCCTGGGACGGATTTCGTAGTCCTAAGGATATTTGCTGTTGAGTATTTTAGATTGGGGCATGTGCATTATGACACCTCTTGTTTTGCCTTTTATAAGTTATGGTTGGAGATTCTACATGTCATTTGGTGATTGGGCCGTGGGTCTGTATGTCTGTATAGGAAAATTGGCTACAAGTTTGGTAATCCTTATGTGCCATCGGCGTCGCTTTTTTTTCGGTGTCGCATTTTTCAGCTCTGGCAGGTCGCATTTTTCAGCTCTGGCAGGAATGATTTTGATCGATTTCATACAAGACTGTAATGCAAGACTACTTGCAACACGGCTAAGCTTATCGTGCACTCGCACTTGCGCTCTACAACATCTTCTTCGAAGAAGGTGGACGCCATTTAGTGGTTGGACGGTATCCAGAAGGAGGAAATGTCCCCAAAAGGTGGGCGGGGTGCGATTTTTAAGCCCTGGCAGGAGTTTCTATATGTCACTTGGTGGTTGATCGGTCGGTCGGATGGTCTGTTTGTCTGTACCGAAAATTTACCAAACTATGATGTTCCATGTGCCATCGGCGTCGCATTTTTAGCCAGAGCATATTGTGCACTCGTACTTGATACTTTATCTAAGAAAACACTAATTGAGTTTATCGGGTTAGCCATATTATCCGACGACTCAATAATGCATTTATCCATTCCTTACATCCTTTGTAGCCTATGCAATTCCGTTCATTTCGGGATCGGACTATAACCAGCGAACTATTTTTCGTAGGGTGGTGGCGACTGCTGAATAATGTGGTTCGAGGTTTGCATTATAGAGATTACAGCTGATGGTGGTCAGGTCCAACCTCGTACCCAGGGTATCGAGCAGTGCGCGCCCACCACTACCTGCTCTCTCACCCTGGTATTGGATCATTTGCATGTGCAAGATTTTTGCACACGTATGCGAATGAGGAACAGTCTGGTGCCTGGATGTGCGTTACACATTAGCGTTTGTTTTTGTATGCGGTGTCTTGAGTAAAAACAGAGACAATTCGTAGCAGCACGAGCACGGCGTGAGTTACGAAAACACGATTTTTGAAATCAAACTGTTACGATCTTATCGAGACAACATGCAGTATCATATTTCATATTAATATGGGCAAATTGGAAAGAAAATTAGTATTTTCGAGAAGGCGTGGACGAATGATCGCGAAAAGACGTACTGCACGTTGTGAATATATAGCACCAAGTACACGATAAAAATCCATTACTAGCCAATTGCGGTATCCAATCAGGATACAGGAAGAAAGTTTCCTATCCAGGGTTTACTATTGGAAACGCGGTTGGAAATAAAGTAAGCACTGGGGACGAGGTTGGGTCAGGCCATACAGAACAAAAGGGCTGAGATATACAATTCACAGTAGGCTCTAAGCATCAGCAAAAACACTGCCTATCACTGGTAGTTGTCTCAACTAGAATTGGACCATGCCAACTAGATTATTCTATGAAATTAACTGATAAAAGGATGACAAATTGCTAAAAGTGAAAAGAGGTACAGACAAGTAAACTCGCATATGCCTATGCAGACGTCTGTATATCCACAGATTTTTATATATAGTGCTAAATAGCATCTAGCCTTTATTTTCCAGCATCCTCGTCTCTGTTTTCTATTTTCAAACCACTTTTTTTTTTTTACGATCTTCCTATTTTTCGGACCTTTCACTTTGTGACTTTTGGCCTAGCTGTGTTTTGTTTGTCTGAGCAGCTGGTTTGATTCGTTTATGACCCCCAAATCTAACAATGAAAAAGTTCTCTCTTCTCAGTGGTATAACCGAAACATATAACACTCTAGAATTTTCCAAACAGCCACAGGATATGGATATGCCTTAAGCGTTCCAACCGTTCGGAATAACAATGCCACAATGATTGTGAATGAAACGACTACACTCTAAAAACAACTTTGTCAAAATATTGACTGGTTTTCCTAGTTATTGAAAATTGACTAGGAATTTAGTTAAACATGCAAAGCTTCATATTTTGACTGGAAAAAGTAGTTGGGTTCGACTCCAATTTCAGTTTCTTGCATAACTATTTTTCCAAAGTCAATAATACTGACTTGAAAAATCTGGTCGGATTGACTGATTTTCAGTTGCACCCAGCTGACCCTGAATGGCTAGTCAAATTTGACTGGTTTCTAGTCAAATCTGACTAATGCTTTTTTAGAGTGTAGTGATATAGGCCATTACGACTTTAAAGAAAGTGCTTAAGTGAAGCTGGGTCCAAACTAAAGAAACGCTCCCATGATTTCATCACATTTCAGAAACCTTAAATTACCCAGTAACTTGTGAAAGCAAGGTGACTCGATAATTTGCTTTTGTCATAGCAGCGATAAGCTCGGGGTACTTCTGTACGATGCATCCATAACGACCCATAAATATATAATAATTACTAGCTGCTTACTTAAATGTCGCCATGAATGACCCAGACATCTGAAATGGATCTTAGAAGGTCACGATATAGTTATATACAAACAAAATATTAGGCCGGATTATTTACCGACCTCAGACCGAAAACCGGGTCGTTTCGTAGCATAGGCAATCTAGCTGCAGGCTAAGCAGCAAGGCTCGTGTTGTTCAGATACCCCTATCAAACTCTCCAAACTAGTAAAATGAAATGTCCCCTAGCCCGAGTTTTATTGTAGATTATGATTTGCCCGTCATGATGACCATTTTCACTGAAAGTATATTATTAAAACCGGCCGAGCACACGTTTATTCCCTTATTAAACCATTGCTATGATGTGACACTATTGTTAAAAGTCACTGGTCACAAAGTGTCGATTCTGAACGACAAATCTTTCGTCAAGTGTGGATTCGGAATAACGAATCCACACTTACAACACGTCGGACAATTGTTCTCCATAATGAGCCTGAATAAAGAAATCGTCATCTGAACTATCCATTTTGACGTAAGGAGCCTATACACGTAAAATGGCTTGGTTGTACGGGTGTGGCGATACACATGCTAAACACGTTATGGAAACATGTTGCAACCTGACGCCACTTCCGCGCTTGTGTACGAAGTCTATGGAGAGTTATTTCAAGTATTTCCTAACAAAATTTGAAACATTTCTCAGTCCCAGATTTATGTCTTATCATCATTTTTGCAACGAATGACCTTCATTGAGATGAAATATGAAGAAAAAAGTACTTATGTTGACGCTATGGTTTAAGTCGAAGAATACACTCGCAAGTGTGGATTCTTAATTTCAATTCACTCGGCGCTTCGCGCTTCGTGAATTCTTAAATTACGAATCCACACATGCTCGTGTATTCTCCTTAACTTATAGGAGGACACTATACAACTTTAAGTTGACGTTATAAGTAGTATTTGGGATTTTCACTTCTTTTAACGACTCACTAAATTAACTTTCAGGAAGAATTAGTTTCTTCCAAGTTTCGTCCACTTGTCTCTTGCATGTACAAGAACAAACTTTTCTTAAAATTGTGTTTAAGTCCTTAAGCTTTCACGTACTCAATCTCAACGATACACAGCAGTAAAAAAATGCGAGTCTGCTCAAGAGCCATTTTCAATTGTACACTTTCTTGTTTTGTCGGAATTAGAGATATTTTGATGGAACATTATAAACTTTGCCGAGTGGCTATTTCAAAAGCATTAAACATACCATTAACACAATTCCTATCCCTGTCGTTACGCAAAGGATGGTTAATCATGCCTTCTATAAAACCAAAACAGGCACAAGTATCAAGCACAAGTGATGGTGTAATACAATCACCAGGTGATAGCTGTTAGAAATATACCAAACAACCATATTGTTCAATAAAGGTGCTAAATGTTACTCCCATTTGCTCTTACCTTGTACAAAGAACGTCAGTCCCAGAACTAGACGGTATAAATCTAGGTGTGTCATTTTGTTCTAGCTTCTGCATTTAATCCAGGGCGGGTGATTCCGGCACGTCTGAGATTTCGTAGCTTTGTGCAGGTGTAGGCAGAGCTGCAATTACGTGGGTTCTGAAGACTGCCGAGTTTCGGCTCTCCAAGCAAGAGTCACAAATATTGTTCATCAATGTTGTACAACCCCGTCCACGCTGAGATCATGCAATCAAGTGTCAGACCTGATAGCAACCTTCGTCCGTAGAGGGCGCCCCTGTTATCTTCACAGCCCAGTTACCCCTCCGTGTCCCCCTCTTGCACCCGCAGTCATTTAACAATAAAATTATTTGTCTGTAGTTGCAAAAAATCAACCTTGGGAATCAGTATTGAATGACAAGACACGACGGGCTGTGACAGCCAGTGACAGCCCGCGATTCAGCCCGCGGTTCAGCCCAGTGCGAATCAGTACCGCGATTAAGCACATACAGTTAGTATTCGTTCACACGAGCGGAAAGGAGTCCTGCTGACATCCTTTGAGCTCGTGCGCACGTGATAACAGAAATTTATTCCGTTTTTATTGTGTGCCGCCAAGCGATGACTATCGATTTGAGGGAATTTTCTAAAGAAAAAAAGCAACAAGTACTGGACATATTGAGAGAAAATGGTCCGAATTTTTAAAGCCCTGTACATTTTCAATGGACCGCTTTCGTTATTTTGGCGCCGGGCCCTTTTATGCGCATACGTGCATACATATGATTTAATTAGTGAAAGCCAATACCATGTAAAGGACGTACAGCTTTGTTATCGCTGCGCATCAACAACGCAAGCCAGCATCTGCAAAGTGCATATAATTAATCCTTACGGTCTTGCACTTGCAACACATCGTACAGCTCATTTTGTACAAACCACGCGTAAGCATTGCACAAGCGCAGACCACTACTGCCCTGTCTGCTCACTGTCCGCAGCTCAACTCACTTATAACATGCATCGCCCCTGCATCACGCGTCTGCCTTACATTTGCATACACGCATACGTGCACTTGGCTACGCGCCCGTTATGGCTTGCAAATTTAAAGGTATTGGCTAGTCCATCATTTGTAATTTGTGCATTTTGTTCGTTTGAAGCGACAAAAGTGCTCAAAATCTAAAGAAGTGTGCTGAAAAACTAACCTAACTAATGAAGTTTCAGCTCGGCTTCAGCTGTACATTTCGAGAAAAAAAAACAACATTCTAGGATCTCGATTTCAAATCAAAAGTTGCTGAATCATGTTTCGAATTGGGCCTGAATTCAGCGTCCGAGACACGTTCTCACTGAGCCGACTGTATACGCGATGTCGCGCACTGAACCAACGAATTACAACAACCGCGTGCGAGTGTGCGTCGTGTCAACTACTACCGGACATTTCCAACGGTGCTTCTTAAGACGCACCATTGGAAAGGCCTTCTTTCGTTGATTTCTTCAAAATGACAGCTTGCCAGAAAGGATAATATCACAGGGAGTTTACTCCCCTTACTATCTTTCAACCAAGTATGTTTATCAACAATGATTACGACAGTTACTTTTTGGATAGCTGCAAATGATGGACTTTGGCTTTAACATTTAAACCCGAAATAGAGATATCTCTATTTTAATAGAGATATCTGCATTTGGAATAGAGGTATCTTTGTTCCCAATAAAGATTTCTGTATTTGCAATAGTGGTATCTCTATTTGAAATAGAGTTGTTATGTGGATTATGTATGTAGTTTCATTATGTTAATAATGGTATTGTGTAACAATTGCTTATATTATATTTTGTATATTTAAATGTTAACATAACGATTTCATGTTTGTGTCATGACAACGTTGAAAATAAATGTTCAGTATTAACATATATCTATTAGAAATAGAGAAATCACCAGAGGAAAAAGATATAACTCTAAATCTTTTCCGTTGCCTCGTATCGGCCATAGTCGGCGCCTGAGGATTTTTTTTGTTTATGTCATGAACATATAGCTATGACAGGAGACACAATACTCTACCCATGAAAGAAAATGTTGCAAACTCGTCCAAAGTCACTAAAATTAATGACGTATAAGAACATGAAAGCTAGACGAGTATGCTTTACGGTCTTCTGAGAAAATCGTAACCGCAATCTTATAATCGGGTTAAGTTAAAGAAGAACAATCAGCGAGTTTAATGACTTTTGTCATTTTTTTTTCTTGTTTCTTTTGTCCCTGTGGTTTGGTTTGTTTACTTTTGTTGTTTGTTTTTATGAACTGAATTTGGGGCAATTACCGTGTTTTTATTAATTACAATCGGGGAAATTATCGAGATTGATTCACTTCTACAGAAAAAAAAATCAACATTTTTATTGCTGCTTCAAGGTAATAGCTGAACAAAACCGATACTATAAAACCTATAAAACACACAAAACAATACGTTGTAAGCACACATTGTAAAGATCAATTTTGACTTCCGAAACCTTTCTTTATAAAAAGAATAGATATTATAAAACCCCACTCATGCCTCAAGAAAAGTGTTGAGTTTTTGATTGTATCGGTACAAAGAAGTGTATAGAAAAAAAAATGATATGTCGCTGTCCAAAACGTGAACGGAAATCACTACAGACAAAGGAATAATAAGAACAATTGTTCTGAGCTCTTTAATGTACCGGTTTCAGCCGATTTCCTCATATAAATATATGAGGAAACTAAAGTGTTTTTAAAGACATTATTGAGGCTATATTTATAACGCTTATACTAACAGGAACCGGGACATTATGGTTCAATTAATCATATTGTATTAATGACAGCACGCACAGTGCAGCCTCTACACGTATAAGCACAGTCAGTCGGTTTTCACGCAGCAGCTACAGCACTTCACTTTGAACATTGGGCAGTTTCAAAATGGCACTCAAATTTCGCCACCCGCTGATATTCGCGTTCTTGTGCGTCCTTTCGCAAGGTAAACATTTTGTTTTGTTCTTTTCCTATTATAGCGATGAATATTTATATAGCGAAAATGTCACACTTCATCATTGTTAGTAGTGAGATTTAACAGGCTACGGATACTACACACAAAGATCAACGACTATTCTGGGCTCTAGTACAAAATGCACTGAACGGATAACTTGATTGGTTGGACGTGTGCATGATAATGGGCCTTAATACCCGTTGGCACGTTAATTGCGAATGTTCCAGGTGTGCCATTTTGTCGGTTTGTTCGCATGACATTTAAAATGGAAATATGTATAAAACTTTAAGCAAAACCACTCCTTATGTAAGATATACTTGTGCAAAAATGGTTAAATAACAAGTATTTCAGGATATATCAGATGGTATTGTGCAGGTTTTGTTGTCATAGATGAAGTATTTATCCGAGAAATAAACGTCAAATGTGACTCTTTTTTTCGAGGAGAACACCGTTAACCCTAATTTCATTTTTAATTAGGCTTTCATCAAACGTTTTAGGCCGATAAAACCAATGCGACATTTTATAGTTCAGCTAAAGATATTGTGCTCGGCGTTAACATGGTTATGTGGTTATCACTTATCAGAATTCAATAATAAAGGCCAAAAACGAAGGATCAAGAATATTGACAAATATAATTAGCTGGCTTGACAGAGTTTGACACCAGATCGAGCGCAGATTCCTGCAATTTTGAAAGCCGCCGCGCGGAGTGAAGCGATTAAAAGTTGTCTTGGTCTTTTTTGACAAATATTCGTAGTAATTGTCACCTGTGCGGGAGAAATAAATATGATAACAAGTAATTTATTTTAATCACCAGGATGTTTGAAACCAACATAATATCCAAATTGTTCAAAGGAAAGGGAAAAGAGCTTACTGATTTTTTTTGTTTAAAGCTTGTCATGCCTTGCTTTTACAGCCATGCCGCCGCCACCAGAAGACGTCTTTATCGACAGGAGTAAAATCACAGCCTCAACTGTAACTGTCACTTGGAGTCCAGGGGGCCAAGACGGCGAAACGCAGTGGTTTTTCGTCAACCATCGGGAATATGACACCACATCGACGTTCGACACCAACACCCGAGTCCGAATACCCGACGGCGTGTACGAGCACACGGTGGTGGGCTTGCGTCCGTACACCGTGTATGAGATCGAGGTTTATGCCGAGAATGCCAATGGCCCGAGTGATTACATCAAAAGAATCGTCACTACTCTTTCTACTGGTAGGCCTAATTAATTTTTAAACGTCACCGCGAGAGGTACTTATGTGTAAGGAAAACAAATTAAAAAACAATAAAAAATCTAGACTTGCGCATCCATACTGAAAGTTTGCCAGTCCTTTGAACGCGACTTCAGCTTATTTTTTTTATTTATTCAATACTGTTTCAGTCTTACGTGATTGAATCCGACTTGGTGCATTTTGTGCTCTTGTTGTGGTGCAAGTTAACCGTGAAAGAAATGCACAAAACATGCATCACATTACACGGCTGGCCGTGAAGTAGAAAAATGACTTGTTGGCGCTGTGTATTGTGAATCGTTCATGTTGATTGCCAGTTTTTAACAAGGTACTTCAGACTCTCGGAGTTGGAATGTTGTTGCGCTTATTTAGGGTAGACTGTTTCCCCCTCTCCTTCACAAAACGAAGGTTTCGGGAAACAGTCTATTTGCAGTGCGGATCTAACTTAAAACGAACAAAGTTTTTGCAGCAGAACGTTGAAGTTAAACATTTATGTTGAATTTTCACAAAGAAAAACAAATGAAGAGCACAGAAAAAAATCATCTCAAATAGGGAGGGGCACTTTATGTATTCCTTGAATTGGTTATATCCAGCCTGTTACTGTTGTGTAGACCGGATGCACGACAAGCCTTCCAGTCCACTATGACGTGAATAGATTGTATGCGCTCTGTTACCAGCTTTCTAGGGATTGCATTGACTTGTTCTTACAGCTGTGCCGCCGCCACCAGAAAACGTCTTTATCGACGATAGTAAAATCACAACCTCATCTGTAACTGTCACTTGGAGCCCAGGGGGCGACGACGGCGAAACGCAGTGGTTTTTCGTCAACCACCGGGAAAATGAAACCACATCGACGTTCGACACCGCCACCCGAGCCCGACTACCAGACAGCGTGTACGAGCACAAGGTGGTGGACTTGCGTCCGTACACTGTGTATGAGATCGAGGTTTATGCCGAGAATGCCAATGGCCCCAGTGATTACGTCAAAAGAATCGTCACTACTCGACCGGAGTTTGTTTCTACTGGTAAATAATTTATTAAATCTTACCGCCAAAGGTGCTTATGTAAAGAAAAAAAATATCAAACAAACTGGACCTACTGGTAATTAATGTATTAAATGTTGACGGGAGAGGTGCATATGTGAAAACAAAAACTGGACATGCGCGCCCAAATACTGACGATATTTGACTGTTTTTATCCATCCAATATTATTTTGGTATTACGTGATTGAATCCAACGCGATGAATTTTGCGTTCATGGTGTGGTGTAAGTTAACCATGAAAGACACGTGAAATTTGATGTGTGAAAGGATGAATGACTAAATCATCCTTATATTACATGGCCGACCGTGAAGTAGAAAAATGACTGTGTGACACAAGTGTATTGTAAATCGCTCATTGATTGCCAGGTTGTATTTTTTTTGGTTCATGCCGCAGCTGCAGGTGCAACTGACAGTCCGGTGAATATGCCACCAGGTGCGTACTCCTCTTTCCGTTATTGTAGCATTCCTTTTGTCGTGGACGGTATTGTTTTTTGTTGGTTAGATGTTCACCAATTTTCTGGCACATTGAATATTTCGACGAGCAGCTCAAACCATACAGTGCAATCATGCGTTTGTACTGTGCTTTGTTTTTATGATTTTTTTCTCAGGTTTTTTGTCTTAATAACATTTCCTTGGCTACGTAGACAATTTGACTATGGTGCATGCGTTGCCGGGCACACCGGCAGCGAAATTTCTCAAATATTTCTCCATATGTAACGATCTCAGAAATGACCTTATAAATAATTATAACTATTTCAAATCACGAATGCAATGATTAGCGAAGAGTCGGCCACAATATTCTAGATATTTATAGAATTCCTTTTCCCTTAAGAGTAACTGGTCAGATTGACCTGGAATTCGGGTTGTATTCGGCTTTACATAATTCAGATTCATAATTGACACTTTTCTGGTCCAAATGACTTATTGTGATCATTTAATCATACTGACCCTGGAAAGTATCAATGGGCCAAATAGAGACTAAATCTCAGGTCAAATCTGCTCTCAAGGTCTTTTTGTTTTGGTTTTTTTATGGGTCTGTACATTGTATAGTGTGTTCTTCATCCATACCGAGATTGGAATGCGAATATCGGAAAAGGTTTATACTCCTCGGAAGAAGCAAATTACTCACATTGCCTTAGCCTGGTTTTATTACAATATATTAACAATTCCTGTGATGTTGTTCTGTAAAAACAAACACTTCAGAATATGCATACTTCCTTATTAGGACTTCAATTGTGTTTATTTCAAGTTACTAATGGGCCAGGCAACCTGGGAGTCATTGTTGGTATCGCAGTACTTGCTGCTATAGCAACTACCAGCATCCTGATTGCTGTTGTTGGAATCATCTGGTACAGACGAAAAGCTAGCAGAACAAACTCGGGTAAGCCAAGGTCGCAGTAATTAGTACAATTTAGGCCAAAAAAAATAGTCGGTCTCTGGTCAGACCAAAGTTCCGGAATTGATGCGGCGACGCGTTTTTATTTGTATTTTTTTGGGGGGGCTGGTTTTTTTTTTCAAGCTTGTATTGTACAGACAAGGTGGGTACCATTTTGCTATTTTGTGTCCACATTATACATTGGTGTCCTCCATAATTTGCCTTGGTGCCCTTTACATTTGCCTTGGTGCAATTTCCCCATTCCTTGGTGCTCCTTGGTACAACATTTTGAGGAGGCGCGGCAATAGAGGGCGCTGTTGTAGCTTCCGTGTTAATTTGAAGAAGAAAAAAAAAGGTTGACGCGCATGATTAAAATCGACGCGCGCGCTGACCAGAGACCTAATTCTCCTTACTTATATAAAGATATCAAAGTGGAGGTTTTTGCGTTTAAATTCACATGGAAAATGAAAATAAATACCCTTTAGTAAACATCCTTCAAATAATATTATTATGCGAAAGTCATTTTTGTTTAATATGCTCTTTTTGATCAGATGACCGGAGGCCAGTCTCCCAACCGTAAGTTGATTTACTTATTCTCTGTTCAGCCAAGCTCATAGTCTTTGTTTGTTTTCATTAATTACAGTGCTCATCGTTACTTCTTATACACTGACACATTTTTTTGATTAATTTACTGTTAAATTGCTTTTATAACCAGTAGCGTAGCAAGGACATTTGTATTTGCGGGGGAGGGGGGGGGGTAATAACCTGTGAAAGGGCACTCGCCCATCCATAGACAGGTTTTTGTTTTTTAACCGGTCACCCGGCCTCTGTAAACATTGATTTATTATGCACAAAAGACTGAGTCTTGACTTCGAGATTGTGATATCACTTCTAACTGAATTTTCAATATACCATTTCTCCTTTAGAAAAGGAAGGTCGCAAGATAATAGTGGTTTCATTAATGAAACCCAAGGGTACCAGGATTTGGGTAAGACAATGTTATTGCTTTGGTTAAAAGTGCTCCGTCTTGTTTTTGAACACAGCTTTACTTTTGCCAGTGCACCACCAGATATGTTTTACTATACAACACTTACGCTTGTAATATACATATTTCAGATATACCGATGCAATCCACATCCACTGTTGTGACCCGAGATCAAGACGCCTCACCGTACGCGACCATTTCGGAAAGTCTCGCGGAATTCTCGCGAGACCAGCTGACCATCATGCGGGAACTTGGGCAGGGTGAATTTGGAAAAGTGTTGCTGGCAAAAGCCGCGGGCATTGTACAACGCGGCGTTGTCACTCACGTCGCCATCAAAACAATTAAAGGTAAAATAAGCCCTAAAACATGGCAGTGAAAGAGCATGTATGTGGATGCTCTTTTGAGCGTACACAGTTCAGAATGATGTCATTTCAAGCAACTTGAGATGTCATGACGTCGTGCTTTGTAAACACTGGTATAATGTACTTTTTTATGGGAGCCTCCCACCTAGTCTGAGTATCACACGATATCCACGGAGGCATCTCCTGTCTAACGTCTGATATGTCAAAGCATGCAGATTTATGCAAGCCGCGCGCCAGCCAATTGGAGTCGACTTTACTAAATCGTGACGTCATATCATTCCCAAATTAGGACTAACGCTGTGATTGGTCAATTGGAATGCAGTGTTTTGTAATACAACAGCCGGGAGCGCAGTCGCATAACATGATACCGAGCGCTAGCGCCGCGCGCCGAGACATTTTTTGTGTGTCCATGTCTATGCGACGCGCAACGGGTGAATGACCGAAGACCCGATAGGCCTGTAGAAAGCGCCCGCTGATTGGTCAAACTCTAGGAAGTCAAGAGGCGGAGTCTTATAAGATGGAATTTTTGCGTCGGGGTGATATAAATCAAATTAGGTTTTGCCCTTCACCGACGTTTTTTAAACACTGTATACTCAGTGTGTTACCTCCCGAGTGAAAGTTGGAAAAAATCACTCGGGTGGGACTCGAACCCACGACCTCCTGCTTTCTAGTGCAGACGTCTTACCACTCGACCACCGAGCTAACGGGATCGGTTGGCCGGTTCGAATCTGCTGTACATAGCAGCGGGTACCGCATAAACTATTATAAGATGGAATTTTTGCGTCGGGGTGATATAAATCAAATTAGGTTTTGCCCTTCACCGACGGCGGAGTCTTGCCTAATTAATCAGCAAATCTGTTCACGCATAATAGACCACGGCGAATAGACTACCTACCACCTAGCTCCCACAAGAAAACACACGTGTAATAAAATCGGGAATCCACTTTCATTTTCTCTGTTGAATGACTAGACAGGGCTGGACCAACGGAGAGGGGAGATCTTCTCCGAGAGATGGACTTCATGAAGCAGTTGCCGAGTCACGCTAATGTCGTCAAGCTTCTTGGCTACTGTGTTGATAAAGGTGAACAACGACGTATTTTTTGATAACAAATAGCGCTGATCTTTTTTTAACAAATGTAGTAAGTGAATATAAGAACAAAAGTTCGTCGGTGATACTAAAAGAACTGCCAATAATCTTGTGCATACCTTGCATTGACAAAGTTGCTTGAGCCTTCTTTGTGTAAAAAAAAGAAGAAACAAACCACGTCGCTTTAGCTTGTGCAGGACGAGGGTATTAGGCCTATAAATTATAAAACCTCACCAACAAGTAGGTGAACATTGCTGTCAAAAGTTGGTGTCCTTCTTTTTGCACCAGCCTGTATAGTAATACTACAACCAAATACTACAACTGTTGATCCGGTTTAATGAGTGTGCTGTTAATGTTTGGTAGATCCCGTCTACATCATCATGGAGTACCTTGCCAAAGGACCCCTGAAGAATGTCCTGACAGAGAGTCGGGGCAAGGTGAAGCAGGCCTATGACAACCTACACGGCAGTAGCAAATCTCTGACATCGAGGGAACTCATCAACTTTGCCAGAGACGTGGCCGACGGTATGGCCTTCTTAGCTTCTCAGCAGGTCGGTATTGAAGATACTGTATAAGGAATAAACAATCATACTTAAATACGTTTTTCTTTTCATTGCCGAAGGAAACAAACTGTTTAACAAATTAACAGAGTTAGCAATGATGTCACTAAGAAAATCCTTTCGACTACATGAACTGTTATCGAAATAACGGTTAAAAAATAACCTTGTTACAGTTGGAAAGACTGCTGTAGAAGCTGCTTAGTTTTCAATGATATATATTTTTTGGGTTGTTTGGGGCCTTTGAAGTTATCCAGTTTGGAATGAACATGTCGTGTAATTGTTAAGATAGAACGTAAAATTCAAAAGTCAGAGTTGTAACGAGTCACTGATTTTTGTGACTCGAGTCGAGTCGAGTCATTTTAAAGAAGTGACTCGAGTCGAGTCGAGTCATTAGGTCAACAAGGTCGAGTCGAGTCGAGTCGAGTCACAGAGTGTGGTCGAGTCGAGTCGAGTCGAGTCAAGTATTTAGCTCGAGTCAATTCGAGTCACAAATATTTGAACACTATATAATAAATTACAATAAAAAGCAACAAACACAAGAGAGAAATACAAGGCACCAGTCTATTACGAAAATCCAAAGACATAAAGTATGCTGTATGGTACCCAACCAACAGTTTCCATTGCTAGCTCACGTCACAGATAAGAAGATGTGAAACTTCGGACTTATAACTGGTTTGGCTTCGGGTCTAGATTTTGTTGTTCGCTGATCGCTGACAACGTCAAAACCTAATTGCATTATACAAAACTGTTTCTGATTATTTAAAGGTGGGCCCGTCCGTATCCATTTGTTTTGTGAAATCGGGACATAAATTTAGCCAGCGTTCCACCAAGAACTTCAAAATAACCAATGATGAAACCACGGATTGAGAAATGCGTTTTAAGTCTGGTTCCGGGTTTAGCATTACATGCTATAGAACCACAAGGTGGGAGTCCGCGACACGGTGTATGTTTGTTGTATCATTATGGAGGAAGGAAAACAGACGGCCGCTGTATATGAACGTACATTATTCGCGAACATTAACGTGACGTGAACAAAAACTGGCAACGCGAACGGCGCGGCGTAAGTCATTGCAAATATTTTTCGCAAATAAGTTTTGCTTTTATTTTTGGGACTCGAGTCTTATTAGCCTTCCTCGAGTCGAGTCGAGTCATTCTGATGAGGGACTCGAGTCGAGTCGAGTCATTTGCTCGCAGTGACTCGAGTCGAGTCGAGTCATTTACCCGTCGGGACTCGAGTCGAGTCGAGTCGCCAAAAAAAGTGACTCGAGTCGGACTCGAGTCGAGTCATTGACTCGAGTCATTACAACTCTGTCAAAAGTAAACATTTCGTTCCCAACCTCGTCCCCAGTGCTTACCTTATAAATCGTGTTTCTGTAACTCACGCCGTGCTCGCGCTGCGACGAATTGATTCTGTTTTTACCCCAGACATCTCATTTGCATACGTGTTCAAAAATCTTGCACATGCAAATGATCCAAAACCAGGGTGAGAGAGCAGCTAGTGGTGGGCGCGTACTGCTCGACACCCTGGGGACGAGGTTGTTTCGTTCCAGCCAGTTAAAACAGCTTGATTTAATATGTAGATAAAGTTGTGGCAGACTGATGACAATAAGGCGGAGACAATGTTAAACATTGCTGGCATTTGGTTTCAATGTTATGCGATGTGAAATTTCATGTCACCTTACCTACAGATTCTCTTTCTTCATTAGCCAAGGCCTCATCACGTTTCTTCTTTTTTTTATACCAAGGTTTTACCGCCCCTCCTTCAAAAAAATCTTAAATTATGGTTCAGGTTTTACTGACCGCTTAAACCAGAGTTTTAGTGAAAAATAGCCTCCGTTTGTGAGCCCAGGTGTTCTTTCGATATCACCTAGCTCAGGAACGTAAGTTTCCTTTACTTCTCTTGGGGCAATATTTTTATATTATCTCTCTAGTCGGAATATAACCCATTTGTCCCGGAGCAAAGTAACAACGATTAGGCCTATTAGTAAAGTCCAGTTATCGTATTTGAAAGATGATTTTTTTTTATCCACCTCCGCCTTCAGTGCATCCATAGAGACCTGGCAGCCCGTAATGTTCTCGTGGCCGAGAATATGGTGTGCAAAGTGGCCGACTTCGGGCTTGCACGCGACGTCAAGAATTTCAGAGTCTACCAACGACGGTCAAAGGTGTGGAAATCTTTGATTTTCTGAGTAAAGTCCAAGAAGTGTGTGATCATTTTGAACGAGGTCCAAACTCGCCCGCTACCCTACTATTTCTACGGGGTCAGCAGACCCAAGATAAACATACATGCAGTTATGTAATTGTTTAAGTTTAGATTGTATTCATACTTTGGCTGTGTTGTACAGGGTCTGTTACCTCTCCGCTGGATGGCACTGGAGTCAATTCTTGATGACGTGTACACAACGAAAAGTGACGTGTGGTCTTATGGCGTTCTCCTGTGGGAAATCTTAACTCTAGGTAAAACTAAGTGGATTTTATTTTTGGTTTCATTGTTTCAATACGAAATCTTAAATTCGTAGCTGTAATGAGCCGTATCCGACAGTCCTTCAAAATTCTTAGCACGATTCAACGATCAAAGGACTTAAATGCTTCGGGCAAAAAACAACAACAACAACAACAACATAACAAACACGTTTGTTTGAAGGATATGGTATATTATATTAAATGATAAAAAGAACAAGGCCATTATTAGCCCTAACAGTCCTGAATCCTCCAAATTCAATACGATTTTGCACACCCCCTAGGGAGTTAGGGTTAACGCTGAACGATTTTCCGGTCGCGAAGAAAAAAAATAAATATACGAGCTGATATCGTGGCGCCTCCAAGCATAGACAGTTGCCAAGTCCAAAAAGACGTTCGCTTGGCTAAAACACCTTACCTACAAAAAAAATGTCATGTTGTTTTTGCATTAATTGATTAATGTTATTTTGATTCTGGTCCATGGCTCTGTTGGGTCAGTCCATTACTTTGTGGGTAAAATGGACACCTTGCATAAGTGTCACATATATATGGAGCACATAACAATGGATTGTTTATATTTCTTAAAGGCGCCCGTCCTTACCCCACAATGAGTACCGAGACCATGATTTCCAGGCTGGTGGATGGACAACGCATGCGCAGACCAAGTCACTGTCAGGAAGAATTGTAAGCCACGTACATTTCTTCATTTTTTAAAATAAATATTCCTGCTACGAACATATTTTGTATTAACAGTGGTCTTGTAATTATGAAATATGTTCGATGGGGAATAATAATGCCACAAATAGTATTTATACTTTGCGTATATGACAGATAAGCCATGAAGGACCTTCATTGCGCACATTTAAATTAAACTTTGTTTTTGACCTGACTCTTAGAACATTTGATTGGCAAATTGTAATAATAATGATAATTATAGCAAGACTATCTCATGTAACGCATTACAATGGCATCCAAATGTACCGGTTGGAAAAAGTAAACAAACAAAACGTTAGTTATCAGAGATTTAAATAATGTGGAAAAAGAACTCAGAGTAACCCTGTGAAATTAAAATCAACATAAAGTAATGCAATGTATATCGGTTTAACCCACGAGAAGAGCCTGGGATAGTGTTTACCACAAAAGCAGGTGCTAAGACGGAATTCGGGCGTTTCACAATGCAGTGCGCCACCAAGAGTTTGCCACGGAGAGTTCATTTTCCCAGTGCATTGTGGGAGATGGTCGACAAATTCGCAGTGCGGGACATTTGAAATTGTTAGTTTTTCGGGTCAGTGGTTTCGTAAACGTATGATTCGAGTATCTGTTTGCCCATTTCTTTTCTTGTTATCAATATGGTTTTTTTGTTATGGCGGCAGAACACTATGCCCCAATCTATGACATATTAGCTCAAGTTGTCTACCGACACTCATTCAAATGGGCCATGTTTTGTCGCCCGTAAACTTGAAAAACTTGACTCTCCGTTGGAAAATCTCGGTGGCGCACTGCATTGTGAATCGCCCGAATTGCTGTTTGAGTAAATTGAAAGGGGACAATAATCTGAATTATAGCTGTGACCGAATTTATTTTGATTGCTGAAGGTATCAAATGATGGTACAGTGTTGGTGCAAGGAGCCTACTGAACGGCCATCCTTCATCAAGATCAGTCGGAGTCTTGGGATTCTTCTCAAGGGAGCAAATGTAAGTAAACAACTCAGTGTATGTGGAATCCCCATTTGCAACGGCGTATTTAAACTGGGGTACAGTTTGCTTGGTGGGAAAGGTAATGGGTCCTTATTTTTGCGTTGGTACACATGGGGCCCATGGAGGGGGGGGGGGGCATAAGCCTTAATAGAAGGAGGCAGATACTGTGCCATCCACGCCCCTTTTTACGACACTGCTTCTTGGCTTATTGTTCTCAGCATTCGTTTTAGTAAAGTGCTTAAAGGGGGCAATAGAATGAAATGTAAGATCTTTTTGCGGAAATATCGACATCGCTGAACTGTTGGAGAGTAATGGTTTATCAAACTTTGTGGTCATTTTTGTTTATAAAGATAATTTAATGAAATATTTAATTAGCTAACTGTTTATGCCCTTTCCCCTCATCAGAAGACCTTTTTTTTTTCTTTTTTTGCTGTGAAGACGTATGTTTAAGTCTCACACTCTGCAAGCATTTCATTTTGCAGATTGCCGGTGCGAAGTGTAGCTGGATGAATATACATCGACATGAAATAGTCGTTGTGATTTCGTTCTCGATATCACATTGTCTTAAAGTGTTTTTCTTTTCCTTATCGAATTGATGAAAGTGTACTTGACTTAGAGATAATGTTTTTAATGTTAACAAGAATACGAGCTGAACAACCTTCTAGAATAATAGAAGGAAAAACAGTAACAAAGAAATAAAGGAATCAGCATTTAGGCATTCAAATGTCTTTATTTCTTTCAAACGTGCGTATTGCTCGCCTGCACTTACTCACTTTTAATCCCTGTTCAAAAATAAAGCAAGAGGGGGAAAAGAAATTAGGGCCAATTTTGAAGATCTTTCATTAAATTTTTCTCTCTCTAAATAGGAATGTATAACGCTGGGAAAGTACCAAGAGTTTCAATACGAAGTGACGATTCCTTCCTCTTTCGATGAAAAGATTTAATAAAGCAAAGAGGCTTCAAGCTATCCAGAAATAAATTGACGCTGTATAAGTGACTTTGAGTTCACATTTTTATAATAATCTGTTGTATTTTGCCATAACGTAATTTTTCAATTAATGTATTTCGACACTATTGAATAGTTTTGTTTATTAAGCAGTCCAAATGTAAATTGCACGCAAAATAAGAAATAGCTATGGAAATGGATATGATTCATATAGAGGACGATTTTGATATCATGGTAAATTATTTTGATTCAGACGGAGTTTAGGTAATAAAGCACGGTTTAGGTAATAAAGCACAACCTATAAATGTTGAATTATGACACATAGCTCAATGGGTTAGCATTTGGTACGTAATTGAACCAATGTAAGACTTCTCTTCAGATATTTGCTGCTCCTCTAACGAATTGACCTGTCAAAGCATAATGAGGAATAACCCCCACCTTTGACTTTTCAAGCTGTATACACCATGTTAAAGCTCGAATAATTGGCTTTCCAATGATACCAAATATATCTCTGTAGCTAAATTTATTTTAAAGATAGTGCCGCAGCAGCTTCATGCGCCGCCAACGGCAGTGATAAACGTTCTTCAGTTTTTCCATTTTGGGGGGTATTTTTTTCCGAACAAAAATGCATAGTGTGAATCTTGGATACCTCGACTGCTCAAAACATACAGAACAACCAATATCAATATTGACATGATTTTTGTACTATATCCGACTTCAGGCGTCGATTACTCAAAACAAGGTTTTGGGGGACATTCCGCATTTTGCCTCAGTAGGTCACAAATAAGGAGCAAACACAGATTCAATCTCGATGGGGCTAATGGGACACTTTCAACGAAAACACAAAACGTCAAGAACGCACTGGCAACCAAATGTTACATACCATGCACTCTGTGTATTTATTTCATTGAAGCGATATATTATCAAAGCCTTCAAAAAGTTCAGTACTTTTTTTCTGTTATCCTTAAACTGCTTTTGTAACCAGCGTAGAGCGTAGGGATAATACATGTTTTGTTTTAAATTGTTCCGGCCTAAGATTTAGTCAAACTAGATGACAAATGTATTTTAAGGCTATGCATTAGTTTTGCTTATCAATGTAAACTAAACAAATTTTACTGTGTATCATGCCATTCACTTTAATATGCAGACTTGCAAAAGTTATTTTTTATATTATTATTATTGACATGCAACAAGCGTTCTGATTAATAAGTATGTACTTAAAATAACATAAACTATATTGGTGTCTGTAATTCTTGGGCAGAATCGCCTCCTTTGCAGCTGATTATAGAAATGCAATGTTTCCATTCTTACAGTATGTTACTGTACTGAAACCTCAGATGTACGTCTATGAGGGGCAAATACGTCAGTGAAGGGCAAAACTCAATATCGAAGTGGTGTTGTAATTATTCTTTAAAATTAATAATAGAATTCTGAGTAATTTTCATTTTAGACCAAATACACATCAATACGAAATGCTCGCTCACACTAAGTGTTTGTTGAAAATCCGGTCTCGTAAAGTGGCCATGATGGAAATCAGCGATTATATTTCAATAATGTATGCGCAGAAACTTTCAAATTCCACTTTACTTTAGCAATACTGTCGGTTTATAAACAATGAAGTTCACAACAAATTGCGACAGCTACTACTGTGAACATTTTGGAAATACAAGCACTTAGCATTGTTTCTATAATAAAATATGTTGTTTTTGATCAATTCTTGTTTGTTATGTAAATGTCCTGCTCCTATCATAAACATGCCGAAAATACACAAATAAAATAAAAAATCAAACTCTGATCATTTCACTCTTGTGTAACAGACCAGTGGTCAAAGCTCGCCAATTGTCTATTTCCTCTCAGCTGGGGCATCACCTGCATGCGAATATCTGGCAAAAAAAGGAATGTCTTGCATAAAGTGTATAATAGTTGATATTTTAATATGAACAAAGAATAACAATAGAGCTGGATTTGGACAATCCGACTTTTAGGATGAACCAAACATTAGTGGCGTAAAGGGGAGGGGCGCAATGGGGAACGCTACCAGGCACTTCTACGCGAAGAGGCCTGTGCCGACTTGTGTGTCACCCCTCCCACCCACAATTTCGAAAAGACAAACAAGAGGAGTCTTGTTTTTATAATTCCAAACCCATTTTATTGTTTTAAAACCTGAGTGTCCCACTTTTAATAAGCGCACAATTTCGTCCAACAAATTAAACCGTAGTTTTTCCACTTTTTTTTCTTCTCGAAATGATCTACTGAGCTGCAATTTAAGCAGGTTAGGATTTGAATATTCTTCTTTGCATTGTTGTTGCTTTGCAGTGGTGTTTTTATTGGAAACGAACAAAATTCATGAAAAGCAAACAACCCTGAATATCGTTTATCCAGGATTTATGGCGTGCCATCTTGACATTTAATTCAAAATAGAGATATCTCTATTAGGAAGTCTGTTTCGGAGGTACACATACATTTAGTCCCTGTAATAGATATATCTCTATTATTAATAGAGATTGTTATTGCTTATAGAGATATCTCTATTCTTAATAGAGAGATCTCTCTTTTTGGATTAAATGTCAAAAATGCACGTCATAGATATCTCTTTGGAGATATTATTAAAAGAGACATCTCTAGTACTAATAGAGATGTCTCTATTATTAAAAGAGATATCTCTATTTCATGTCATAATAGAGATATCTCTATTCGTAATAGAGATATCTCTAACTTTGGATTAAATGTCAAGATTGCACGCCATAAGGAGTTACATGCAAGATAATGACACGTGAGATGCATGCTTCAAAACGGACATTATTCCGTGGTAATTTAACGGTTTTTATTTACCCGTGTTTTTTCCAGCTGCCACGGCGGCATTTCTTCCCTCATCACTCTTACCAGATCCGGGTCTGATGTATGAATAAAAACATGTTTTAAGACATTTGTTTTTATTATTATTTAACTGAGGGGAGACTCTATTGTTTCAGCCACGACTGATTGAACTAAGTAAAAAAAAAACCCGATTTTTATAGGGAATAATTTAATGGAAAGGTAATATGCAAGGCTAGATGTCAAGGAAGCAATATCAATCAACAAGCTAGTATATTTGCAAGTGATCAGTTTCAAATGGGAAAATAACAATTTGACACTTCCAAAAACATTTGAAACCCTCAACTTTGAAATTTGTATTGACAATTTTTGTACATGATATTCTTTTTTTTTGGGGGGTTCTAGGTTTAATTAAGAGACTGTACTTACCCAGTGTGCTCTGCAGGTTGGCATCCTAAAAAAAAAAAAGGGAACAAGGCGCGTTTAATTATTTCGGCGATAACATTTTTAAAATGATACAAAGATGCGATGATATTGCAACACACACAAACAAATCTCCTGAAAATAAAGTTCAAATGTGTTTAACATTAATGCGTTTGAACTGCACGGCGGTTGTGAAGGTTGTTAAAGATTTTATGATCGCAGCATTTTCTTCCATACTGCTGCACTCTGAAATACCCACTATCCTGTTTTTTTGTGTGCCATTACTGCCACAGACCTACAAAACAAAGTGTGATTAAGATTTCATCTTTCCAGCTGATAATTCATTTTACATATATATCACTTTGTTTTATGGCCTGTGAACATGCGCATAACCCTAGTCTAATGCAGTCCATTCCATTCTGAATCTAGCAATTTCTACGCGTATTGGGTATCCAATTGTTTTCTTATTTATGGACAATGTCCAATTTACCTTGGCTACGTTTGGTGGTTGACCTTCTGTGGCGCATGACCCCAGCGACAATGACCACAATGATGGCTACTGATACGATAATGGCGATTGCTCTGCCGGCAGAAAGCCCCGGGTCAGATTTTACATCTGATAAGTGGACAGAATACAAAATAAAAAAACATTTAAAAAATACAAATACACTTTTAATGGGTTTCAATGGCATCTTAACTTTACAGATGATGATTTGTTATCGTTTCTACAGCCGAGTAGTGCATACCACAAA
Source organism: Patiria pectinifera (assembly GCA_029964075.1). Lineage (NCBI taxonomy): Eukaryota > Metazoa > Echinodermata > Asteroidea > Valvatida > Asterinidae > Patiria > Patiria pectinifera. Next base: position 15,511,324 of record CM057150.1, read on the forward strand.
TCATCTTTATATGGCCACAGACGGGAGAGGTTCAAAACTATTTATTGACATACAGAGAAAAGGAAGTCAGGGTACGCGACCCTCTCCCCAGATGATGAATACAGGGGGTTAAGATTGCGTCTGCTCTGCAGGACAGAATGACGTCATGACCCCCCCCCCCCCCAGATGCACCTGGGCGTGGGTGTCATCTGCTCGGAAAAAGAGGAGTCTGTGATTTGTAATGTTTACGAATGCATGGTGTAAATGAAACGTATAATATAGTTATTATTTATTTTCCCAAGATATGGTTATACCTTGACAAAGTGGCAGTTGCTTACTTTAATAGATCGTTTCACAGCTACCGCAATCTGTGTTGTCTCATTTCAACAAATACAATTTTATCATGCCATTGTTAGTGTTGTAAGATGTAATTAAGGTAATTTAAGGATGTAAGGGTTATTTATCAAACGCTCTACTGTGATACGCCTTTATTAAGGTTCCAAAACTTACATGCCACGTTCATGAGACAAGCGTCGCACACACGAGGGCAAAGTGCGTTTCCTTTCGCGCAGCACCTGTACACAGCCCCGTCGTCCTCTTCGGTCATTACACCTGTCGTGAAGTTCAGCGTCGTCAGTCGGCCACCGTAATCGCCATCCGTTATCTCTGGCTGTGCTGGATTGACCTGTTCCTCTTCGTCTCTGAGCCATATCAGATCGGACTCCGGATTGCTGCTCTCAGAGACGCAGCGCAATAAGGCGTTGCTGCCTGGCACAGGTGTCACAGGGCAGTTGGTGACGTGCACCCTGCTAGGACAAACTGAACAGCAAAGTTCAAACATAAATACTCGAGGAATGGACCTGATGTGTCACATCATGGCATCATTCTGAGCAATGGCAGAATGTCACTGCTTACTATACTATACTATTAATTGACCCTTAATGGAGTCCCGGAGGCCGGTGAGACAAAAATCAAAGTTAAATGCCTGACTTGCATTGAGGTATTGTATAAAACGCACTGTGTTCCAACACTTACAGCTCACGTTCATCAGACACGCGTCGCACACACGTGGGCAGATTGCGTTTCCTCTCGCGCAGCACCTGTACACAGCCCCGTCGTCCTCTTCGGTCAGTGCACCTGTCGTGAAGTTCAGCGTCGTCAGTCGGCCACCGTAGTCGCCATCCGTTATCTCTGGCTGTGCTGGATTGACCTGTTCCTCTTCGTCTCTGAGCCATATCAGATCGGACTCCGGATTGCTGCTCTCAGAGACGCAGCGCAATAAGGCGTTGCTGCCTGGCACAGGTGTCACAGGGCAGTTGGTGACGTGCACCCTGCTAGGACAAACTGAACAGCAAAGTTCAAACATAAATACTCGAGGAATGGACCTGATGTGTCACATCATGGCATCATTCTGAGCAATGGCAGAATGTCACTGCTTACTATACTATACTATTAATTGACCCTTAATGGAGTCCCGGAGGCCGGTGAGACAAAAATCAAAGTTAAATGCCTGACTTGCATTGAGGTATTGTATAAAACGCACTGTGTTCCAACACTTACAGCTCACGTTCATCAGACACGCGTCGCACACACGTGGGCAGATTGCGTTTCCTCTCGCGCAGCACCTGTACACAGCCCCGTCGTCCTCTTCGGTCAGTGCACCTGTCGTAAAGTTCAGCGTCGTCACTCGGCCACCGTAACCACCGTCCGTTATATCTGGCTGTGCTGGATTGACCTGTTCCTCTTCGTCTCTGAACCACATCAGCTCGGACTCCGGAATGCTGCTCTCAGAGACACAACTGAATGACGCGTTGCTGCCTGGCACAGCTGTCAGTGGGCAATTGGTGATTTGCATCCTAGGACAAACTGAGCGGGGAACCTTATACCTAAATACTCCACCAATTCATATGTAAATCGTTTCGAGAATGTACCACTACATAGTATTATTCTCAGCACCGACAACAGTTTATTGTGTGATTGACACTAGGCTTATTTGAGTCCCAGAGGACGGTGGGAAAATTCCAAATTAAAATACACGATTTCCAAAAACGTTATTGCATGAACGCGCTAAACATATTTATCATGTGACCTTAATAAGAAAGAAATATTCTTTGGGGCAAGGTGACACTGCATATATATAAATGAAGCTGGTTCTTTTGAACTAGCCGAAATAGCTAATACAATATGCGATGCACTAATAAATATACACAATTTGTGAGTGAGTTATTATTATTCAATACAGCCTTATTACAACCTCGTTCCCATGGTGTCGAGCAGTACGCACTCACAATTACCTTCTCTCTCACCCTCGTATTTGATCATTTGCATATATCCAACATCTGTGGATACTTATGCCTATGCAAATTAGGAATAGTCTAGTGCCTGCCTGTGATTTACATCAGCTTTTGTTTTTGTATGCTGTGTCTGGGGTAAACAAAAAATCAATTCGTCGCGGCGTCAGTACCAAACACGACTTATTTCGAAGTTAAACTGTTACAAATTATTCGCAGCATCACATTTCATATTAATACTTCGAGCAAATTCGAAAGAAACTTACGGTGCATCGCAGCGCTGCGACGCGTCGGATCCCTGCGACGCGTCGGATCTCGCGATGCGTCGCAGCTGCGACGCGTCCTGCGATCCAACGCGTCGTAAGTGCGACGTGTAATAGCAGATCGCGGTAAATGTTTTATGTATTTAGTCAGTGTACAGTAAATAGTGGTCTGATTTTCAACAAAAAAAGTCGTCGGATCTCCTCCCAAATTTTTCTAAAGGTTAAACAAAATGGCGGACGAGTGAAGCAATTTTTAAGGAAAACAACCTCTCGGTGGACTGTATAGCTACTTTGAAATTTCAACTGCAATACTCCACGTTAGTTCATAATCATTCAATGCATTTTTATTTAAAACTTTACACTCATTGTCTCGGTATTATAGTTTCGTTTATGTAATTGTTATGGCATAAAGCTGGCAAAAAATAAGACGCTTCGTATTTTTCGATGACCACTAGACGCGTCGCGAGTTGCGACGTGTTACACGACGTAACTCGGGTTGTGACGCGTCGCAGCGCTTCGTGAAATCGGCTGCTGCTGAGACTTTAAAGAGAGCATGACAATCAACACAAGTCTCCCAGTTTTCGGTAACAGTTCGTTGCTGTGGTTGACGCATCCATTCGCATCGAATTGGCGACGATCCCATCATATATTCGTCCGCCTCAACTTAGAGTAGGAAAGAAAATGAAAAAAAAATCACGTTGTGATGTTCTGTGAGTATCCATACCTGTTACATCAAGTGTCACGCTGGCGTTCACTGCGGGCCAGTCATCGATGTTTGAAGCAGAGCACTGCAGTAACTCTCCGTGGTGGATCCACGTAGGGGACAGTCTCACAGTACTCGAGCTGGTGGTCAGTCCGTCGGCTCCCACGACATCCGTACTCTCGTTTGCCGTGATATTCCGATTTCCCAAGTTCCAAGTGATCAATGCCGCAGGCCGCGTCCCCGGTACTTCGCAGATGAACTCACGGTCCACTCCCTCGATCAGAAATGACGTCCCATTGGTTTGAGTAATGTTATCGGTTGACTCATACAAAGTTATTACTGTCGGTGGAACTGAACAGATCAAAGAATAAAAACACGGTTAACCTTTGAATAACATTCCCTTTTTTGGCTTGTGGCAATAGCCTCCAACTTTTTGCAAGAATATCCGTAAATTGTGCAAACAAACGATACTGTTGATAGGAGAAGTTTAATAGGTCGTCAGTTAAAAAATAGGGAAAAACGGGACGGTAGCTCTAGCACAAAGATGCAAAGTGGTCATTTAGTTAGCGTCAACTTCCTAAACTAATAGGGTAAACGCGGAGTGTTTGACCGTAAACCAAATTTGTAAACATTTGTTTTGACGTTTCCACCAAGATCTGCGGTTAAAGTACCCCATATTGTGGGGCACTTTGTTTTCAACAAAAGTTATCGTTTACTCTGATCTAAAAAAAAAAGATTCATTTGGACTGCCTTTAATGTTACAATGTCTAAAGGTTTTAGTGTAGTTTTGTTCTGCCATTGGTCTCGGTTTTATGCTCCTTGACCTGTTAGATTTATTCAGGCACATGTTGTGAACTAATTTTATGTAGCTATTTTTTCCACTGTAATCATTACCTTTAATATCGAGCGTTGCACTGATGTTCAAACCAGGATGGTTTTGCTTATTGCTTGCCTGGCACTGCAGCAACTCGCCGTTGTTGCTCCAGGTCGGGGGGAGTGTGAGAGAACTAGTGCTGGTTATCAATCCACCGGCCCAAGCGCCAGTTGTGATGCGGGCGGACGTTAGTTCCTACCGCCGAGAGTCCAGGTGAACGATGCTTCGGGGTCGATGTCTGGTAGCTGGCACGTAAACTGCGAATCAACTCCTGCACCAGGGAAGACACGGCGCTAGTGGATGGGAGTAAGCCGGTAGGATCTGACAATGTAATATTTGTCGGGAGCACTGAAATGAGAACAGGAGAAACGATTCTGCAAATTTTCAGACAATGTAAGCTAAGACTGTCCCCAGCAAATAATACGGACCCATCATGTTGGCGGTTTGAGTGGCATGAAAAGAGCAAGAATATATGTTTTATGACACACTGCGGTATTTTCGTAGGCCCTCAAATTGTTCGTACGGCCCCGATATGTTCGTAGGCCTTAGGCACAGTGCCTACTCTGCATATTGCCTAATGGATAATCCGGGCCTGACTTTACTAGTAAGCAAGTATCCTTAATATTGATAATAGCACACGCGAACCAGAAAGGACATTTCTGTACTTAAAAAAAAAACAAAAAAAAAAAACCCGGCCCCTTTAGGGTTAAAGTAACCAGGAAACCATATGTCTTAATTAACATTTACGCCTGTTTTCAAGACGTTTTTGTCCGGATACTATTGACAGAAAGGTTCATTTTACGTGGTATACTTGGAATAAGACCAAATAAGTCAATCTGGAAGTTGTTTTCAATAAGAAAAAAGACATATCAAACATCATGCAACAAATTTATCTTCTTTTTTGTGTGTGAGAGGGTTCTATGCGAGCTCAATAAAAACAAATGCGGAAATCGCGTGGTAACTTTTCAACGTGTCAGCAAACACAACATTTAGAAGAAAACAAAATTATATAAAAAATTATATACTTAAGTTCAGACAAGGTGTACAAGGGTCTATTAAAATTGCATGTTCTGTACTCTTCAAAAACAAAAATCTCCTAACTTTTTTGAGTGGGCACAACCTGACCACTGTTGATAATTGTTCTGATAAATCTTCTTTATTTCTTTCTTTCTTTCGCTTATAACCTCGAACAAAATAATCAATCATGTTCATACGTTGTAATCAGATAGACCATTAACTGATAAACATTTTTTTTTGTCGTGTGCGCAAACTCTCTTGACCTTTACTTCCGGTCAACCAGAAGGTCAAAGTTAGGTGAATTTAAATTACAGACAGAAGCCTCAAAATCAAAACGAACCGAATTTCTTCCAAACGATTTACGGGATTTTGATAATACCTGGCATGAACTTGAACCCCATCCGAAGATGTTTAAAACATGTGACGTCATTATGACGCCATCAGGTATCAAATAACAAACAATTTAAGGGCTAAATTTGAGAAAATAATTTCAGCTATACCTTTCATAAGTTTTCAGCATAAAACCGCTTGACCTTCACTTCCGTTGTTACCGGAAGTGCAATAAAAATTGAATATTACTCGAAAGCGGAAGCTTCTTCTATAAGCAAAATATTATGGAAGTGTTTAGAAAGAAATAGAGGACACAAAAACCCCAGCATTATGACGTCATTATCTGAAAGGGCGCCCTCTAGCGGAAAATTAAATAGAGTTTCCTATTTTCAAATTAAAAACCATCCGTCCAAATTTAACCAAATCGTTATTTAACCCTAGTTATTTTTGTATCAACTACTTTACAAGGTTTCAAAATTATCACATCATCTGACCGGAATTTGAAAAACAAAAATAAAAAAAACAAGCACAAAAACAAAAACAAAAAACAAGGGGAGGGAGCAGTTGTTTATAAACTCTAGTTCTCATTCCACTATTCGAATTGTGAGTGTGACTAAAACTAAATTACTTAACCCTCTCCTTTCTATTCTCAGCAAAAGGAAAAGAGTGAGGTGAAATGATTTTCACATACCGATTATTTCTACATCGTCGATGGCCATGTCCGATCGTTCGCCATTTCCCCTTACTGCCTCAATGGCGATCCTGAAATCTGACGTCGAGTCTCTGGTGCACAGTTCTGTTTCTGTTTGAGCCCAATGTGTGGGGCCAGTTTGATAGCCAATCCTTCCCCACAATGGTACCCCTTGATTGACGTTGCCATTGACCGGCACGCGTTTAACAGCCAGCATACCTAAAATATTACATTTAAGAGCGACAATCTTGTTCAAAATAATCACCGACACCACGAAGTAACACCCATCTATATACCAGTAAAAACTAGCAATCGGAGAAAACGGCAACTAAAGTTGAACGCCTTCTAAAACAACACTTTGTGTCAAAACGACAGAGTATTTTCAGTTGGGTTTCTCGTTGTGGACACTTGATGAATTGAATTTATTAAATCTGCTGTTTTTCACCCGTTTGTGTATTAAATAAACAAGAAATAAGAGAAAAAAGATGAGTGTTAGTTCGTGAAACCGAAAAGGCTGCGAAACTGTAAATTTTCAATTTCACGAAGTAACACTCTTCAATGTATTCAACACGAAGAAAGTGCAACTTCAGGTCAGCGCACGCGCGCTCATACAACTTGTTACAAGAAGAGTGTTGCTTCGAAAAAACGTTTTTGCTCACTTATGAGCAGAGTGCGCGCCATGCATTTCAATGGTAAATGGAACTTGTGTGTTACTTCGTGAAAACGAAAATTGTCACTTTTGCGCAAAAGTTGCCATGGATACTTAGCGTAATTATTAAAGTAAAGCTCTTGAAGCTTTGAAACTTGGTTCAATGGTAGGCCTTGATGAATAATGTTTAAAAATCCAAAAAACTGAAAATCGAAAAAAAATACGGTTTTACACGGTAGAGTGTTACTTCGTGGTGTCGGTGACGAATATATATACACTTTTCAATTACAAATAAATGGCGAATGGCGAAAGTGATGTTCGTCACCCGAAAGGTGAGGTGTATCACGACAAAATATGTGTTGCAAAAGTTCCAAGTTTTCTGACGTATTACAGATCCTTGAAGGTTTATATCGGATTTGAGGCACAGCATGAGGCGGTTCTAGGATTATCTTGTTTATTTGTTTATTTTTGGGGGAGGGGTGTTGACGGTTATTAAATGAAAGGAAGTGGTTTCCAATTACTTCTTTAATTGTAATGGAACCGGTTTTATGAAAATGACATTTGTTTTTCTTATTTTTTGGACAACGTTTGATAATTCGATAAATTTGTTTTTGCAATTTATTGATACAAAAAATTGCAAACAAAACATTTAGAAAATGTTGAGAAAATCCAATACAAGAATAGCAATGAGCTGAACAACCAAATTTATATTGGTTCCCTTTAAGTAAAAACATTTTCTGACATATTTCAGAATTGGAGTATCGATTCTTCTGATAAGATAATCTTGCAAGCCTCAAAATGTGTGTAAACAAGTTGCATCAGATTTTTTTTTAAATGCACCAAATAAAGGTATGTAGGGGCTATCTGTTGGTACATGTCGAATTAAGAGGAATGAAAGGGGAATGATGAAATGGCTATAAAAATACAAGCCACATGGGTGTGACGTTGGAACTTGGGAGGGTGCGGCACCCATATTGTTGGGACTTTCCAGTTCCCAATTTTGTTTTTTTGTTTTTGCGCAGGGGACTTGTGGTCTTCATAACCTAGTCATGAAAGTGGACGTGTAAACTTAGCCCGAGGTGCTACGAAAGCAATGCGTGTTCTTAATATCAACGTTTGAATACTTACCCATAGTGTTTCCGTACATGTTGTACCAGAAGTGTACGCACACTGTTTGCCGATTGTTCTTGTATTGAAAAACTGGACTAAGAAGCACAGCATTAGAACCTCCCCAGCCGTAAGAAGACTCAAGGTAGAGGTAATAACCATAGCTGTCTGAAAGATATCATATCAAATAATCGCAGGACAGTTAATTTGCTGCTCGGTTTACTTTCAATTGTATATATTGTCAAAAAAACGACAAATTATACAGCAACGACAGTATCAAAGACACAGACAGTACAAAAGGAACCGGAGGCACGACGATTGCACTGACGACAATGACGACAAAGACTGCACACAAGTGACATCGACGACACAGAAAGCACTGACTGCAAGTACAAAAATGGTAACGACAGCACCAATGGCAATGACGGCACCAACGGCAGCGTCGGCACTGTTGATGGCAACATGGCAACAACGTTAATGACGGCATACACGCCAAAAATTGGAATGACAACGAAATAACGAAGTACAGCACCTGCGACAGTAACTCAGCAACAGAACCAATGACACCGACGCGACTGCAACGATGGCAACAACGTAATAGCAACGATGGCAAAAACAGAAATAATGGCCAACGACTGCACCAAGTGCACTGTGTTCCAATAGGGGATCAGAGGTTGGCACTCTAAGATTATTAGAGAGGCAACCTCTGATCCCAAATTGGGACACGGTGCAGTTGGTGAAGTCGATGACCTTTTACCCCCAGTTTTTCCTCTAGACAATTCGACTGAATTCTAGAGTGGTGATACCTGATCTTGTGACGTCACAATTGATGTCAGCAATGATCAACATTTTGAAATTGCAGTTCTTTCGACAGTAACACACGAATCATGAGACACAAAATGAGATATTCTGATAACAAGGACAATAATTGGGTAAACATTTTGGATTCCGTAAACAAGGTTCTTTCACTTTTACTTAAGGGGTTTAGTTTAATACCGGAAGTACAATGGGAATGAGTAGAAATTGAAACTTACGTTTTATAACATCAGCCAATCAAATACTACAGTTTTTAGTAAGAGATGACAGATACAACGGAAGGCACTGCAATTTCATGATTTAAAGGGACGTTTTCTGACGGTCAACTATTAAGGCACAACAAAAACAGTTCTGCTTTCGATTGCAGGGCATTAGAAAATATAATAGCTAGGTAGGGATTTTCTTGGCCAATTTTGTTTGTGTACGATCATATGGAGGCGTCTGTGGGTAGTCAAAGGTAAAATGTATAAAGTGATGGCTTTGGGTGTTTATTTTTTCATTTTTCCCAATTAAACATTAACGTAGGGGCTGTCAGAATAGGGTAGGTAGGGAAACCGGAACCAGAACTATTTTTTGGCCTAAATAGTGAACGGGCATAAAGTTAAACTGATTCAAGTTCACTAAATCGAAAGGTTTTGCAAGGGTTTTGCTCGCAATCTTTTATCGTAGTGCGTCGTATAGAGTCTCTTTGAATTACCAGGGAAACAGAACCGACAGATATAATGACAGATACTTTGCTTCAAGTGGAGATAGGACTCGTATCTAACACTCTTTTAAATTTTGCCGCCAGAAATGGTACCTCTTGAAAGAACACTAAACAAATTTTGCATACTTTTTTTTCTTCTTAAAATGTACATAACTAATATCTGGTTAGTTCTTATGCATATATCACCCTATACTGGTATAAAGAGAATACCAGAAACAAATCAAAGTGATTTAAAAACGGATTTCGGCAAAACTATTACATATAAATTGTTTCGAGCAAATAGCATTCAAAATACCCAAACACATATTGCATGCATGTCAATGAAATCACCGATTAAAATGTGTAAATATAGCCAAGTCGATCCGCGGATCACCCGTGTCCCTTTTTTTCTCAAATTTTGACTCCCACCCAAAAATCACTCAATCCAATATACATGTATATCAAAATCCATGAAATTAATTCGACGAAGAAACATTTGAGATACATTTAAAACAACAATCTTTTATGACACCAAGGTTACCTTAGAAAGGTTACCTTGAAAGCTTAACAACACAACTCATGACTTTCATAACATTAATTCTAAGCAACATTGGCATGAGAAACCATATGTCTCCATGAAACAAAAGCATTTTCACATTTTCCCCCATTATGACCTCTGGATGGCCTTGTACACTATATTGTCAACACAACACATCAGCACTCTTAAACCGTTATCCCCAACAACAATATCGATACCCATTAATTATGGTAGTGAAAAGTGTATTTTTTGTATTATTTGATTATTACGTAGATAGAAACATTTGAAGCATAATTCAACAATGTTCTGTAATTACGCCTACATGAACTTTGACCTCAATATTCCGAAGAGGAATCGTGTCTTCTAACCCAAAGGGTCACTGCATTTTCAGTTTCATCAAACCATCAATAATAATAATGAAAATAATAATGTGATAATGTGGTACCTATATAGCGCTTTATACCAAGCGTTTTTACACTTATTAACCTTGTTCATCAGGCCACGAGACCACTTTTTGGAACAGCTCAAGATCAGCGCCTTCTGGTCTCAACCTTCACAGGTAACCATTTATACTCCTGGGTGTAGAGAGGCAATTGTAGTAAAGTATCTTGCCCAAAAACATAAGCTCCATGTTCCCCATCAGGGTTCGAACCCTGCAGGTACCACATCACGTGAGTCGAACACCGTAACCATTGAACCACAGCGCTCGACCGTGTACAAAACATTTACAATGCTATAAACTTCCAACCTCCGTTGACCTGTGATTTGAATTGTATCCCATATCATTTATGTTATTTAATGAAAATGTGCCTTTTTTTTCTTTTTTATCTGGCGAACACTTGGAAAATGAGAGCAATTGAAGAAAAACAACAAACGGAGATTCAAGGATACGGAGAAGCAGGGATAATCATTTTGCGACACAAAAGTGAGCGGGTTCCTCGTACCATTGTGGCACAACAAATAACTTACTTGCATAAGTCGGCCCTGTAGACGACGTATAAGTCGGTCCTGACCGACGAGACCAATCGTAGTTATCGTATAAACCGTTCACTGCTTGAGACCAATCACATAGTCCATACTGAAAGTTACACAGACTTGCAAGAGCTCCTGAGGAGGGAAACAGAATAGGTTCTGCCCGTTATTGTTTACCTGCGTACGATGACGTAATTTCGGTCTAAGCCGGCCACAGGTCGACCTGCAATTTGTTTGTGCCGCGAAAGAACCATCGGCATAAAGCCGGACTTAAGGCCGGACTCTGCTCGACCTTGCGACGACACAGATCAGTCGGCGACTGACTTTTCAGGATGAAGCTGCGTCTGAGCTACGACCGTCGGGAACAACTCAGTTGCTGATTTTGTTCGACCTGAGTGTAACTGCAACGATTTTAAAACGATCGATATAAGCCGGCGCTCAAAAAAAGTCACCAGTCGCAAGGGTACAAAACTTTCAACTTCTGCGACGTGTTCCGACCATCACACAATTTCTCAGTTTTGTGACGTGAGCATTATTTTTCTGCATGATGCTGACGGTTCCATCGTGGCTTAAGCAAATCGCAAGTCAACCTGAGGCCGGCTTACGCTGGCTACGAGTCGACCTTGCGACAACACAGATCATGCAGTCGGCGACTGACTTTTCAGAATCAAGCTGTGCCTGAGCTACAACCATCGGGAACAACTAAGTCACCGATTTCGTGCGACCTGCGTGTAACTGCTGTGATATTAAAATGATCGGCATTTATAGTCCGCCATAATCACACGATTCAGTTTGTGACCGAAGCATAACGTTTGTACTTGATGTCGACGGGTTCGTCGTGGCGCAACCAAATCGTGGGTCGACCTGAGGCCGGCTTTAGGTCACACAACTGAGAAATCGTGTGTTTCTCTTGGAACACGCGGCATCTCTACACAAATAATCACAACCATGTCATCGCGACGATCCACGACGGAGCGCCGGTGTAGTGTGCATGCTTATTGGCTTCACAATGAAAATTGATGATCTTGATGCGCGCACGACGTGTTAAATTAAAACAGATCGACTTAGATTAATTCCCACCCGTCAGGAACACGTCTTAGAAACTGAAATGTTCCTACTCATGCGACTATTGATTTTGTCTTTGAGCGCCGACAGATTCCAATCGTCTTAATGTCGTCTCAATTACACTCGGGTCGCACAAAATCGGCGACTAATTTGATCCTGAAAAGTCACTCGCTGTCTGATCTGTGTCGACGTCGCAAGGTCGACGTGAGTGCGACTAAATTTACACTGGTGCGTTCCTGGATGGAGCTAAAATAGGAAACTCAATTCTGGACCGCGAGTTGGAGGAGGTGGGTTGGGTGGGGTGGCGGTGGTGGGAGGGACAACCCAAAGGAGGGAGGTTTATCAAAGTAAAGATTTGAGATAGTGATATTGTTCATTGCTTGAAGAGTTTGAGACCATAGAAACTGCTTGAAGAGTTTGATATTATAAGATGGATATTGTAATGGTAAAAGAAATACAGTAAGTGAAGATTGTTTGGAAGAAACTGAACCAACACAAGAACAAGAGAAAGCAGTGATTATTCCTGGAAGATTTTATTAATTTGCATTGGTCAATGAAAAGGAACACACAGAGTAATATAAGTGCAACATTGTTGAGATTGTAGTTTGATATAAGTAGTAATGGTGGAATGATTCTCCCATTTATTGAGTTTTGTAAATAGTGTTAATATTGTAATATACGTTCTGAAGGTACGATTGGTGTCCTTGTTTCCCTTCATTCTTGCTTGTGTTTGTAAAATCGCTTGTTTGAACCGGGCTCACCACCTTAAAATCCAAGCCATAACATAAGAAATTATTGATCTGAGTTTGGTGGTGACAATGGTCCACCGCTTCAATGTGCATACATTCTTGCATTACATCACTATCATGCACTTGCCGCACACCAGTATCACGCGCACGCGGAAGTGTTGACCAGCTCAACAGGGAAACAAAATTATGTCAAGCAAGCCGAAAGATTTACAGGTCACCGACACCAGTGCGATTAGATATAGGGCGCTATGTAAAGGCCCTGTCACACTGTCACGTCCATGCATGCCGATCATATTGCGTTTTTTGAAATTCTTAAAAATGTATCAAAACGTCATGAAGACGCAGGATTCAAGGCACCAGTGGCTTGCAATGCGTCTCTGTGAAGTCCACCGAAGTCTAAGACGTCCGAGTGGCGTTCTATAGCGTCCTTGCGGCGTTCTAACGGCTCCATTGAAGACCAATTTGAAGTCTGCCCGGCGTCCTCTGCATCCTCGCTGTGTCCTCATGACGTCCAATAAGTTCGTATGACGTTCTTGGAGTCCCAAAACGTTCGTGTGACATCAGCAGCCAGAAGCGCTTCGTGTATAAATACTCGGGCCAAAACGGGCGATAGTCATTCAGTCTTCACATTTTGAACGGCATAGACGCAGGAGACGTAGAGGGGACGCGCTGTCCTGATGCATGCAAATCCATGGAGTTCTCACGACGTCGCTCCCGTCGGCCTGCGCGTTGCCAGTACGTCGCGAATGTTACGGCCGTTCGCGAGGACTTCGCGCAGAGTCCTTACCGCGTTCTGGTCAAAACGCCAAGACGCGTCGTTAAATGCTTTGTGCATGTCCAAAACGAACGTTGCAGTTTGGCGTTCAGCGAAGCCTTTGGAGTTCCTCTGAAATCCTATTTCAATGAGTCCCTACGCCATCATCTGCGTTCCCACCGCTTATAGTCAAGTTTCTTGGTTGCGGTACGAACCACATGCCAGAACGAGACAGTGTGACAGGGCCTTAAGAGCAAATGTGGATTTTATTTTTATATTTTTTTTCTGGCAACGTGTATTATAAGTTTTGCACGTTAAGATTATCATAAGACTAATTTGCAAAAAACAACGAGCTAAAATGCTTCGTCGGTAATTTACATTGCTCTCAAAGTGCAGTCTATCGGTGTAAATTTGAAATTGAATGCGAGCGATGTTGTGAAACGCAATTAAACTATTCTTCCGTCGAAACTGCAATATACAAGTGTTAAAGTAACCAGGAAAACATATGTTTTAGCATTTACACCTGATTTCAAGACGTTCGTGTCCGGGATATTATGGACAAAAAGGTTTATTTCACGTGGTATACCTCAACGGAGGCCAAATTTGTCAATCTTTTCAATCTGATAAAAAAAAATACATTTCAAAAGTCATGCCACACTATAATCTTTTTTTTGTGTGCGAGAGGGCTCTGTGCGAGCTCAATATAAAATGCGGAAATCGCGTCCACTTAACATTTAACTTGTAACCTTTTAACGTGTTAGCAAACACAAAACTTAGAAGACAAAACTTAGAAGAAACAAAATCGCCCCTGAATTTCGCTTCCTGTTTGAAAAATATATAAACTTAATTTCGAACGAGTTGTAAATCAAAGGGCTCTATTAAAGTTGTTATCCCGTGCTCTTCCCCCCCCCCCCAAAAAAAAAATCCTTACTTTTTTTTAATTTGTATGTTTTGTTTCAAGGCAAAAAAACTTCCTCCAATTCGAATTACACTATTTCGAATTTTGCAAAGAATTAATTCAATAACTAAACAATGGTGGATTTTGTTCGATCGATATCACATTCAAAAGTGAATAACTGTTATATTGCTAGTAAATTAGCAAGTGAAAACTTGGTGGCCAATTTTAAAACCCCGATAGGGCTGAGTGTTAATTATCCACTCTGACCTCTGGACCAAGCAAATTGAAAAAAAAATATATATAGATTATTTTAGATTTCTGTTCTGTGTGCGAGTTTTTATATGTTTGCCCGTTGGCACGCCCCTAAATGAATTTCGGGTCATGGTAAACATTTATGTTTTGGCAACAAACTATTTGTACTCCTGGCTCTGAAAAAACTAAAGACATGTCTATTTCGAAAACAATATCAGAAAAGTATGACAACTTGAAAAACATTCAGAAATGTTGAAACAATTCAAAAGTTAAAAACAAACAAACAGAATAGTTAACAACGAGTTACTGATAAGAGAAAAAACACATGACTGTCTGTACAAGTACGTCTGCATGCAGTCTTTAGTAGCATGATATGCATTCACATGAACTACATCTCATGTACAATTAGGAATTCCCAATGTGTTTCTTCTGAAGGACAATGAAAGAGTCTCTGTAAATCATTCGAAGCACCCTGGCGAAAAAAAAGAAGAAGAAAAAAACATCTTGGAATGTTCGGCGAAAAAAACCCCAGCATCTTGGATTGGTCTCCAAATCTTGAAACGCAAAGAGCAAGTCGATCAGCAAAATTGCCTTCATTGAAAATGAGTTTTCTCAGAATAAAACGGGTGAACACCAGTATTAAGTTCCACATGTTGGTCATATACGTCTCTGGAATGCCATTGACGAATCTACTAAATCTCTTTCATCTGTGGGTCGCTTCAAACATGCCTATAGGAGAGCTCTCATCTCTCAATATGTAACATAGCTTGCGTCTGATTTGGTTTTTCAGCAACCGATTGTTTTGTGTTCCTCTTAATACATCTAAAAATTAATGCTGACGTTGCGAACTTAGCAAGTTCTTCTTCAGAGGCTAAAACTGTTTTAGCCTCTGAAGAAGAACTTGCTAAGTTCGCAACGTCAGGCCACATTAATTTTTAGATTTATACATTTCAGGTCCATCCAGTCAGTAAGCAGTTTGTAGCAGTCTTACTTTTTTTTCATGTCCCTCTTAATACAGTTAAGTTCTGTTCTACAATGTAGTTTATAAATTTCATACTAAGGTTTTGTGCTCTTGTTAAATCTGTAATACAGTTTTTTTTAGACCAGGGTCGACAAACGACTTATTTAGCTTGATCGCATCACATTTATTGATTAATGTACTTAATCGTGTATTTCATGCTTGTATTTCTCATTTTGGTATGGAAATAAATGTGAGTTTTGAATTGAATTGAAACGGAATGTTCTATTAAAGAAAATTATACCAAAACCCACTTCCGAAAACACACACACCCACACACAAGAAAGAAAAAAATGCACGCCTAGACAGAGTATCCTCAAAAACTGGGCACCAAAATCAAACTGCATAAAGAAAGTAAAAGTCTACTCACCGTATGGGAAACACACCAAGGCGAATACAAGGAACAGCACGTGCGCTGTCGACGCCATCTCTCCGCTTGAGTGTTACCCACGTATTACATCCTCTGCCTTATATATCTTGGTTGTGTTTAATCTCTTAGCGATTGAACATTTGATAACCCCGTGAAGGATAGAACGAAGCAGGATACAATGACATGTGATGGCGGAAATCGAAGAGAAAATAAAACATTCCAAATGAAATCAAAACCAATAATCAAGCAATACAGGACACATAGATTCGTCTACCATGTGCACTTAGTGTTTGTGGCTTTCTGAAAACACGGATTTTCCGGAGCCGGGGAAGTCCTCGCTCCATGTTGATTATGATAAAGAGTTGGGTCGTTCCAACATAAATGACCCGCAGCTATCAGTGTTATTGGGTAACTGTAAATCAAATAAATAGTCGGGAAAGAAAGAGGACACAAAATATTCCATTACAGGAAAACCTTTTTTTCGTCAAGTGATTAAACTCTCAGTAACGAAAAAAAATGCATGCAAAAGCTTGCTATCCTGCGGTTATACCACTGCCGTTTGTAATGTTAAGAATAAAGTAATGTTCATATTACATTTGTACCAGAAAATTGTAGTCGCAAGGGCGCCCCATTCCTTACAAAATACTCGCCTTCATAAATTCAATTCAATTCAATTCAATTCAATTCAAGAAACATATGCATGTTAACCACTAATCTCCTTTTCTAGAAATATCTTGATATTTCAATATTAATTATGCTGACGTCACACTTCAAGGACTAAAGCAAGGCTTGGGTTCGCCATTTGCTAATACGCTATCCCATAGCGTTTCGTAAAGAAACTCATAAAAGTCAGCATGTATTGTCTGTTTACATCGCGATCCGTATGAGGTCCAGATGTGTACGTGTCCGTATGTCAGCGAATGTACATGCGTACATGCTACACTATGTATGCACGTTTATATTTACATTTTTTTTTTTAACATTTTTTTTTTCTGGACAATATTTCTGGGCGGCTGTCCTAGTAAACTGTACATTGTATAATCAGTGGCACACCCAAGGGGGGCAGCCCTCGCGGGGCTTGAGCTACCCCCGCCCCCTTGGCATTTTTTGGTTTTTTTTGATAATATTATTTGTAGTCCCACGATTTGACTTGGGTTATGTAAGTGGCTTATTTTGGAGTGGTATAATAGGGGTGTCAGTGGCGCCACCAACGTCAAAATAGTCTGCCTCTCAAAAAAAAAAAAAAACAATTCTGCGCCCAAAAATGTTGGGCAAAATGTTTTGACTTTTTTTATCTTCTACAAAGTGTTTAAAAAAAATTGTCAGCCCCCAGCCAAATCCGGGGTGAGCCACTGTGTTATAATCCTGTAATGGGTCCGATAGACCATACCTTGATGAACATTTTGGATTTCCGAAGAAAAAGTCGCCGGACCTTTTCTTCCGGGTAACCGGAAGGTCAAAGTTAAGTGAATTCAAAATGCAAACAAAACCCTTAAAATCAAAAGGAAAACCATTTATGGAGAGGATGCAATCCGGTATGAACACGAACCCTTGCCCGAAGATGTTGACATGTGGTGACGTCCTCATGACGTTATCGTATGTCGGAGTACAAGCAAAATTATTTAAGGTCTGAATTTGACAAACAATTCTTAACTCAATATTGTGAACTGAATTGAGTCAGTACCGTGTTCTGTGGTACGAAATGCCTTTGGAAACGTTTCTTATTGTCAGGTACAAAACAGCTCGACCCTTACTTCCGGGGGTACCGGAAGTGCAAAGAGAATTGAATATAACTAGATAAGGAAGCATTACAATACAATTAAATACATTAGGGATATGTTTAGTAAGGGATGTCAGAGCCCAATGAAAGCATGATAACGGCAAAGGTTAACTTTTTTTTAATTTAATTTACAAACAATTCCTCATGTTTTCCCTCAAATTGCTCACAGCTCTTCTTTGGACAACCGCAGATGACTTTTCACATTTTCAGGATCATGACGTCATCAAAACGTTATTGTAAGGAGAATTTGAAAGTAAACAGTTTTCTGTTTTACAAGTAAAATCCGTCATTATTTTGATTTGTGTCCATTGGCGATATTCGTGGTACAGATAACGATATCACGGTGACCAACAGTGTTAAAATGTTGCTTCCTGATTCTATGACGTCATTGAACCAGAAGTTAGGTGATATCAGTACAAATACTGATAAGTTCGTTGTAATTTTTGTACTTTCAGAATTTATTTTAACGTCATAATGAATATGTATGTTGCCGGAACTTAATAAATATTCAGTTTGTAGTACTTTGCACATTTTAACTGATAACCTCATCAAACCAGAAGTAACGTGTGCGTGTAAATAACACTTACAATAAAATCTATCAAACACCAAAATGATGCATATTTGTTTTCAAATTCAAACATCTTTGGTTCCACTAAATTTAGTAAATTTATTTCCAGACATGAAAGTATTCACAATGTAGCCCAGTTCTTTCTATTTTCTTACAATTGACACGTTTTATTATAAATTGAAAGCTGTTCATTGTTTTCCGTCTGTTTCAGAAAAAAAAAACCAAAAAAAACAAAACAAGATCTATCTCCAGACTGTTTGCAAAAATTGTAAACAACTGCACGCCATCAGTTTTGCTTGAAAGACATCCATATTTAGGGCGGTGGAACTGGGAGGAGGGGGGAGGGGCACCTCCCCCCCCCCCCATTTACGCGAGTGCCCGTCTTGCGGACATAAATGTGGCCTCTGGAGCATAAATGTTCCCCCTCGAGATGAAAACAAAACTGGCCCTAACATTTCGGATAATTTGTTTTCAGTAACCATTTCCCCAAATTGGAATAAAGAGTTCTGATCTGAACGAGAAATATGAAAACCAAGCCCCAAAACCCTTAACAATGCGCCCTGGAAATGGGCAGATAATTCGTAGTTTGCATAATGGCAGGTTTTGAATCCCCCCTCACCCTATGATCAAAGATGGTACCCCCCCCCCCCCTACACACACACATACACACACACGCATACTTGTTCTGCATACCATTTGAGCCCCTGAGCAGAATACCTACTTTTTGAGGAGCCCTCATATTGTTCCCAAATTAAGAACACTATGTCTGGGTATGTGTGTTGTGTGTGTGTGGTTGTGGGTAATTTGCATATGACATTCCAAGTATGAATATTCAGCAGTATACCCACAGGAATGTAGGGAGATTTGTCAAGGCCATACAAATTCTTTTTCGTTAATGTTGTTTTTGGTATTATAATTTATTTATTTACAACATGTGTATTATGTACTTGGGCAGTAAAATAAAATCCACTTTTTTTTAAATATGCAAACCAAATGGACCCTCTACTCAATGGCGTCAGCTTTTATGACTCAAACTATATAAAATATAACTGAATGATGAGTCACAATTCACTCTGGCTTACATGATAGGCCTCAGAATTGACCTTTTTTTTTAATTTGAAAAAAAAAACCCAAAAAACAAACACTTTAGATAGAGTTATAGCTATCTTGATAGATATACACAATTGGAATTTCTACCATGATTGTATTTTTGTTTTATAAATTCACTCCCTTTGTGTTAAGATTGTGCCCACATAAGTTTGTAACTTACATCCAGGTTATATCTGCATTTTTATGATTAATCAAATACAAATAATGTATGAGCTGTAACTCTGTTATTAAATCATTTATTTCTTACTTGCTGTTCCTCAATATTGGCCAAGGAAGTGTTTTTCTAAAGCCTGAACAAACCTGCCAGAAGAAAATGGAAAGTGCTGTCCCATTCAAATTGGGCACATAGTCATAAATATTATTGATGTTATATGTGCCTATGTTCTCTCATGTCCGAATGTTGGGATAATTCCGAACAATATACTAAGCAATAGCACACTTACATAGGTAAAATTTTAATCTTTGGTGTCCTTGTAACACAAATGTGAGGGATTGAAAAGGATCGAAATTCAAACAATTAAAAAAAATTAATACAATTATTTCTGTTTTCAAAGAAAGAAAGAACCATGGGAAGATAGTTATTCAGTGTGAATTAACAGTTACTATTATTGTTATTCTGCAATGCATAAAAAAAATAGTAGCTATATGCATTATCCACAAGCAGGTCTAGGTTTCTTTTAGCAAATAATCACAAAATATAACTAAAATAATACAGGTTACATGTTGGTGTGTAAGAGATGAGGAGGGAAGGGAGTAGTGGAGTTTGATAATCTACTATGAAAAAAAGTAAAATGAATCCTGTATAAGAGATTAGGCTTGGGAGACTGCTCATATGCAAAAAAAGGCATTCAGGGTGAGAATATGGTTAAGAAATGATCAAAATAAAAGTAACTGAAAAAAATACAGTGCAGAAACATGAATCTAATTAGTGAATCCATGACATGGTAAAGTGGTGCTTTATTAGGAAATAGTTTTTCTTGAGTGTGGCTTGGGATCCAGACATCTTATCAGAAATTTCTTAGCTGTGTCTTCCTTCCTGATTTTTGACAAAGTGTAGTTTATTTTGCGTTGGCGGGCCAGGAAACATTTAAAGAGTCTACTAATTTGATGGACAAATACGTGTTAGACTTTAAATATAGGAAAGAATTCCATACACAATCCCACTAAGACCGTCCTGCACAAGTGCATGCCTACTCTTGTTGCTCATCAGAAATGGTAGTGCCCGCTGCAAAACCTATTGATCCAATACCCTGCACAATCAATGTATGCCCTGCAGATAAAGTGTTTGCCCCAGCTATTCATACAGCAGGCATATCCCGGTGGGGGCTCCGGCTTAGCCATAGCCTGTCCATTTCACTGATGTTGTTGACCAGTCATGGTTTTCAGCTTTGTCCCACTGACACCAATTCATCGAGCTGGATGACGGAAATGTAAACCAAAGTTTCATGTGATTCAATGTCAATTTTTTCTTTCTTCATTTTTTGGGGGTGGGGGGTATGACAATGTCCCCGTCACCAAACCAACATTTTATCATGCACAGATTTGTAACTGTCTGAAAGAATACACTTCTGGGACTGAAGTTTAAAGTTTCCTGTATGGTTGATGTTCCAAACTCTATATACATGTATTTCTCCAGTGAATTGGAGCATTATGAAAATAGTGTGTACATGGGTGTTGCAAGGATTTGGGGGGGGGGGGGGGCCAAAAGCCCTTTTTTGTAGGGGGGGAAGCCCTCACCAGAAGCAAAGGGAGAAATCACTGCCTGTAGAAAAATGATACCCATAATGCTCAATACTTAAAAAAAAATAACAGTAATATATTCACCAATCTTCTCTTTCCATCCCTCTCCACTCCCCTTATTGCCCCCCCCCCCATTTTTTTCTTTTGCCCTCCACATCGCAACATCCATGACTAAGTACAAAACTGGTGGCAACTTGGGGTCCGTTACAAAGGGAGAACAGAGAGGCATAATGGGCATGCATGGATGCAGTTCTGCACAAACTGCATGCTAGTAATGTAGCACAAATAAAATAACCTTGGTAAAAAGACATTTGTAGATGCTAATTATGACCTACACGTGTGGAGTAAGTAAAAGATTATTCATTCAACACAAACCTTGAATATCTTGCAGGGCCACCTCTTCTTACAACATTGAACTCAAGGAATGAAACTTGAAGTTCATCATACAGCACTAGCCAATACTCATTTTGATAAGTCCCACACACTCCATGGATATTGAAGTTCTTGCACAACTCGACCATACTCATCAGAACCCATTCAAAATCAGTAACAAAATAGGCTAATGTTGGGAGACTATCATGGCAAAGTGACAAAGTGAACATTGTCATGAAACAGTTTAAACTGACTAGTGACTCAATTTGCATCATGTGTCAACACAACTGAAACACAGTTTCCCAACATCTCAATTTGTCTGTTGTGCCAACTCACACACCTGAAATATCTGAAACATAAACTGTACTGCTGTAGCTGAAATCAGATTGGTCTAAAAGCCTTTGCGAATGTTAAATGAATACATTGACTTGCTTGTATTTTGAGCCCATTCCTCCTCCCTCAGCAACCACCCCCCTCCAAACAAAAAATACACAAAACACGCCCCCCCAAAAAAAAAAAACAACAAGAAAAGTTCTGCATTGTAGACCCCATAATTTTTAATGATAAAATTGTCGTTGTATTGGTAATCATAATTTAAATAATTACCCTGGTTTGATGACTCATCTTAGAGCTTAGAACACTATATTGCTGCCAAATTAATTGGGCAAAATGTCCGAGAAATTGGGGGAATTTCAGCTGAAGCAATTATAGTGTATCTTTATTTCCTACAAACCTGTTACGTACAAGACAGAAGTTGTATAGCATACTATTGGCAGTTTAAAACAACATCTGTAGCATCATTCTTATGATCACAAAACCAGGCAATATGTGAAGGTAAGTATCTAGTTATTTGCATTTGAATTTGATGGAGAAAAGAAAAAGACTAAATCAGGACTTGAACCTGCCACATCTGGATTACCACTACCACCGGAGCTACCCCATGATGATGACATCCTTGTTATAATAGGTAAAGAAAAAATTCCATACCTGGACATGTAGCGACTTAATATCAGCCATGAAAACCAATGACATGTCCTTAAAGTCAAATTTAGCAGTGAAAATATTTAGGCATTTACTCAGAAACATAATTTTTCAGAGCAGTCTCATAGGGTATGTGCACAGGATGACAAGTATTTCTCGTGTATTAGATTCTGTCCATAATCAAATCTCTTCTTGGATGGGCTGTGCCAGTCAGAAGCCATGTCCCATGATACATGTACGCCATGTGGTCACACAACATCAAAACAAATATAAACCCATGCAATTACTGCAGCTAGAAAAATGGATTGCAGCTATAGTGAACAATTCATATGAACATGAAATACTTCTGATGTTTCTAAAGAGTAACATTTTTGTGGATTCTTTTTTTCATTTCATCTTATTTCCAATGGAAATCACTGCATCCAAACCTCATTCTTTGAGCAGACAAATGAATTTCCATCCACCTGAGGTACTACACAGTGCAATATCTCCTTGGTAAATGGTCAGTAGAACTCAAATCAAATCAACACAATATACAAATAACTGAGACATAAATGTATGCTTTATTTTTTCCAACCTCTTCAAAACTTGTCAACATCAGCTGCTTGAAGTGTATTCATGAAGAAAAAAAAGTCTCTTTGGAACATTTAAGCAACTCTAATGCACATGTACAACAACAATTGTTTTTGAAAACAGGAAAACAGTATTTTTTTCAAGAAAACATGTAAATGAGAAAGCCGATTTTTGCATGATGGGGGTTTCACTTGTTGAGCACACTCTGCAGTACTTCAGAATTTCTACTGGAGGTAAAAATATTAACAATATAGGTACAATTGCGTCCATTGTACAATATCCAATCATTAAAGAATGGCTACGCTGGAACATACCGGTATGCCAACCCCCCCAACACACACACACACAAGCTATCATCAAGTAAAAATGGCTAAACTGTGAAAAGTATGTAAGAATGCCAAGTAATCGTGTTTTCGCAAGCATTAAAAAAGGCTATGCTGCATAAGGACAAACAACAATGGCTAAACTTTCTAGGATCGAGTGTATGAATGCCAAATAAATTTATGTGGCTTAGTAGTCCCAAGGTCTGTATGATAATTGCTGGTAAGATTAATTCAGACCCCGAAAGTAAATCTACATGTATACATGACATGGGTTTCATTAGTGACAACAAAGACCATAATGATGCAATGCAGCAATCTGTCAAAAGTGCATTTCAGGTTTGTGTTTACTTGCACATAGTTTCTATCTTGTAACAATTTGATGTGCTTTGAATATACAGTCAAACCTGTCTATAAAGACCACTCATAAGGGAGACAGGAAATGTGGTCTTTGTAGACAGGCGGACAGGTTTGAGATGGCCATTTTAACCTGGGACCTGTACGCATTTTTTTTTAAATTTTAACTAATGAGGATTTGGCCTTACTTATTTTGTGAGGTCTATTAACCTGATATGTGTCATTTGAAAGCCCATGAACACCACTTTTGAACACAAGATTTGAAAAAATGGGGCAGTTCTGGCCACTATACACAGTGTGAGATGGACCATGGGAGACAAAATGAGTGGTCGCTGGTCACAAAAGCAGGTATAACAGAATTTTGATGGGAGGAAACTTGAATGGACAGGTGGCCTTTCTGTGCAAGTGGTCTAAGACAGGTTTGACTGTATTACACATTCTGAAGTTCTGAGAGTATGTCTTTTAACTATACGTATGTACACTGAAGGTAAGATATACAGGTAGATTATACATCCAAACATGATTAGTTTTATCAAAGAGTACAGTACAACAGGAATTATTATAATCACGATTATATCAGCAAAGATAATAACTGAACACTGTGCAAATCAGCAATAAACGTAGTTATAAATGTATTAATTTTTGTCAGTAATTATTCAGGTTGATGAAGCAGTAAAATATTCTTTAGAACAAGTACATAAGTGACCATACATGCTAAAAACTGAAGTGTTGAATCCAACACGTTAACAGTTAACAGATGGACAGAAAAACATTGTAGAAAACGATTCAGTACATGTATATGCAAATACACGAACAGGGGATATATAACAAATGTCAATAATCTTAAAGAAAATTATCATGTTACATCGCAACACCTTCAAATTTGTTCTACACTATAATCATAATCAAGCCGATATTCTATGGGAATTAAACTGGTGAGGAATCTCTAAATGAAACTTAAATTTTTTTTTGGAAACATCATCATATAGTTATCAGAAAGCTTGAGTGGACGAAGGGTGTTTCTTTTGTTTTATTTGTTTTTAACAACTTGTAATAGCAAACAGCAATGATATGTACATGTACGGAGTACTTTACATGTGTACATGTCACCCATAACTTTTTTTCAATATTTTGCGTACTGATTTGCCTATTCTCACTAGCCAAAATTTAGCAACATCCATGACTATGTACAAAACTGGTGGCAACTTGGGGTCCGTTAAAGGGAGAACAGAGAGGCATAATGGGCATGCATGGATGCAGTTCTGCACAACTGCATGCTAGTAATGTAGCACAAATAAAATAACCTTGGTAAAAAGACATTTGTAGATGCTAATTATGACCTACACGTGTGGAGTAAGTAAAAAGATTATTCATTCAAAACAAACCTTGAATATCTTGCAGGGCCACCCTCTTCTTACAACATTGAACTCAAGGAATGAAACTTGAAGTTCATCATACAGCACTAGCCAATACTCATTTTGATAAGTCCCACACACTCCATGGATATTGGAAGTTCTTGCACAACTCGACCATACTCATCAGAACCCATTCAAAATCAGTAACAAAATAGGCTAATGTTGGGAGACTCATCATGGCAAAGTGACAAAGTGAACATTGTCATGAAACAGTTTAAACTGACTATAGTTACTCAATTTGCATCATGTGTCAACACAACTGAAACACAGTTTCCCAACATCTCAATTTGTTTGTTGTGCCAACTCACACACCTGTAACAGGAATTTTGATGGGAGGAAACTTGAATGGACAGGGCATGTGGCCTTTCTGTGCATTTTTTAAATTTTAACTAATGAGGATTTGGCCTTACTTATTTTGTGAGGTCTATTAACCTGATATGTGTCATTTGAAAGCCCATGAACACCACTTTGAACACAAGATTTGAAAAATGGGGCAGTTCTGGCCACTATACACAGTGAGATGGACCATGGGAGACAAAATGAGTGGTCGTTGGTCACAAAAGCAGGTATAACAGGAATTTTGATGGGAGGAAACTTGAATGGACAGGTGGCCTTCTGTGCAAGTGGTCTAAGACAGGTTTGACTGTATTACACATCCTGAAGTTCTGGAGAGCATGTCTTTTAACTATACGTATGTACACTTGAAGGTAAGATATACAGGTAGATTATACATCCAAACATGATTAGTTTTATCAAAGAGCATAGTACAACAGGAATTATTATAATCACGATTATATCAGCAAAGATAATAACTGAACACTGTGCAAATCAGCAATAAACGTAGTTATACATGTATTAATTTTTGTCAGTAATTATTCAGGTTGATGAAGCAAAAATATTCTTTAGAACAAGTACATGTAAGTGACCATACATGCTAAAAACTGAAGTGTTGAATCCAACACGTTAACAGTTAACAGATGGACAGGAAAAACATTGTAGAAAACGATCTAGCATGTATATGCAACACACGAACAGGGGATATATAACAAATGTCAATAATCTTAAAGAAATTATCATGTTACATCGCAACACCTTCAAATTTGTTCTACACTATAATCAAGCCGATATTCTATGGGAATTAAACTGGTGAGGAATCTCTAAATGAAACTTAAATGTTTTTTTTTGGAAACATCATCATATAGTTATCAGAAAGCTTGAGTGGACGAAGGGTGTTTCTTTTGTTTTATTTTGTTTTTAACAACTTGTAAAAGCAAACAGCAATGATATGTACATGTACGGAGTACTTTTACATGTGTACATGTCACTCCATAACTTTTTTTTCTTCAATATTTTGCGTACTGATTTGCCTATTCTCACTAGCCAAAATTTAGCGTACAATGGTGTTTCAGAAAAGAAATTGTTTCAATGTTATATTTCTAACTTTCTGTTTACACGGTGACTAAACCTTTAAGGTCACAAACAATCAAAAAGTAATGTTGCTATTTCAAGAATTACTGTTTAACTCCAAAATGAAGTTATAAAAATGGTACATTAACCACCAACTTGGAAACAACCACTCCCCAAAAACCCACACACCGTCCTGACAACCGCAGTGCACACGATAAAACCGGTGAAACCTAACCATCAACACTTATTGATTTTTAATATGGGCTATGAGATATTCCAGTGAAACTACATTTACTGGAAGTTAAAGAAGTTATTCTGCACCAAAAGGTAAATCTTATTTGACATATTTTCAAATAGTATCTTTGTCCATGAGAATATTTGCATATCACATGTACATAACTACATGCATGACATACTGATAGAATTGAATCGCAAGGGTAAATCCATAACCCCAAGCCCCACCATTCAAGCTTTGCATATTTTTATGGGTGCATGTCATGTACAATATTGTGGCACATGAATGGAGCTTTTGAAAGTAAGAACCATATTACAAGCAT
Source organism: Patiria pectinifera (assembly GCA_029964075.1). Lineage (NCBI taxonomy): Eukaryota > Metazoa > Echinodermata > Asteroidea > Valvatida > Asterinidae > Patiria > Patiria pectinifera. The sequence continues at coordinate 15,538,525 of CM057150.1, forward strand.
ACTCCAGCATTTTTTATCTGCCTTCTTTCTCTCAGCTTGGATGAGATTCCATACTTTTGACTTTATTTGGGAAATGGTTCTACCCGCCAAAGCTTTGTACGCCCTTTGCGTCCTTACATGTTGTGTTTCGGGGTTTGCCCAAAAGAAAACTTTGTCTTAAGCCTGGGTGATTTGTTACGGCTGAAAGTTCCTCGGCAGTCCACATGCTGTTTTGGTGCATGTGCGTTTTGAGTTCTTGCATTTCAGATCTGGGGCTACTGTTTTCTTACTACCCAAAGCGATATGTATTTACACTTCATTTTCTTGGCTGCTTCACTCATCTAGCACTACCGTGCATTAGGGAAGCTGCACCATATCATCACACAACCTCATCAGTAAGCCCTGCCTTATCACACACAATACCCCATCAGTAAGTGGAACTTCATCATCAAGCACAACCTCATCTAATGTTTTTCCCTTTGAACTTATGCAACTTTCCCCTGTTCCAGAGCATCCAGAAGTTTCCCCAATCTTACCCAGAATCAGGGCCTCATGAGGAAGTCTGTAATATTCTCGATGGACGGATACATCGTGACCAAGGTGGTTGGCTAGTTGCTCTAGTTCGTGCCTTTCAAATTGAGCAGCTGGCTCATTGTCAGAACATGCTTCCTAAGTCTGCTTGAGGTGATTGTTTCAGGGTGTTCAGCTTCACACTTGTGCGCTTGCAGAACGTAAGCAATCATAGCTCCTCATGTGGTCCCAACGAATCTGGTACTGGTTCTAGCAAACACATATGTATGGATTTTCTGGGCTCTTATTCCGACTTCCTCACGTGATCCTCCACTAGAAGATCTACTGACTCCCTAACACTGGGAGTCAGTAGAAGGGCACTCCTCTCTGTCTCTCTTTCCCCGTATGTACACTCACACTAAGTCTTTCGATAGAAAGTCTTCAGAGAGAGGGACAGAGATTCCACAACATCACTATTCTGCGTCCATTCCACGCGTGTGATTTCTTTTTTCTGCAGGTCTCCAACTCCTTCAGAAATTGTGTCTCTCCTTAAGCGCCGTCGATTGTAAAATAATCAACTGGGCCAGGGTTAACTCAATGCCAATCTGAAGAAAAGGTCTCCTACTCAATTCCATACTGCTTTATTTGGCCCTTTTATTTCACAGCTCTTCTTTGCATTACATATGTTGATGAAGCCTCATGATGTCCTCTTTTTTGTAAGGGAAGCCTCTTTGGCTCTATTCCACTTTGAGTTGGCTGCCTGCCGCAAAGCATGACCTGACACCCTTGCTATTGGCCATTCTGGAACTGCATGAGTCTTTTTAAACCCCTGCACCACTGTTATCAGAAACCCCTGTTTTTTGTACAAAGCCTCTGCATCAATTATCTCAGCCATTCTATTCAGTATGTGTCCATGTTTCCTGGCTAGGGATGGAGTTGAAAACTCAAATGTGCTGTCATCAAAGTTTGGAGCACTTTAAAGTAGGGCCCCCCAACTACTGTATCGAAATTTCTAGGATTGACTAGGTCCTTTTGCGACAGATATTGTCATCAGATGGTGCGTAAGTAGTGTCTTCAACAAGCTGGGCAGCTTTTCTCATTTTCTTGAGATACATAGTGGTTGGGCTATTGGTATGTCCAGCAGCTGCTGCATAGTGTTCACCCAATTTTTAATATCAAGTTATCATTTCTTGCAATTAGACTGATTTGTAATCATGTTCCATTCCATCCAGGACACCTTTCAGATGTCTTGTAACATTCTTCTGATACTGGCATGAGAGCAGCCCCTGCCTCAAAATGCCTTTGTCCTTTTCTTGTTAGGGTTTATGACGTGGGCACATCTTTTTGTGCCTGTACAGAGCAGTCTTTTTGTACAGATTCCTACAATCAGGAGCAAAAACATGTACTGTTTGATCTGACTGTTTTTCTACCATACTTCTCGACGTTTATGGACAATAAGCTCCCCTTTTCACAAACCAGCTAGGACACGTCTGTTGTGCCTCATAATCACCTGCTTTTCTCAATTCAGCTATGTGATCCCTCTCCTCAGGTTTTGATTTCTTTTCAAGGCGTGCAAGTATTTTTTTATCTCTGTCTCCTCTGGAATGCTTGTCTTCCCAATGTTCTTGTTATCTTCTTTCTTATAAGGGTTGGGTGACAAAAATACAATAGTGTCATGCTTTGTCCCACACCCTCTCTCCACTTCTTTAGATGTGCTTGCTGATGACACAATCCAAGCAGTTGTTGCTTTTTTGTGCCATTGGTTTCTTCCCATTACTTCTTTTTCCTTCTTTTGTTTGTCCCCTTTCTGACCTCTGAAATGTGCATGTTTACGTTTGTTGTTTCCAATAGGTGCACTGCAAAACAAGGTTATCCTTGAAGCGGATTCTGAGGCTCCATCAAAGGACACAATGCCAGGTTCAATTTCACTGGGTGTATTCCTGCTTCTCCCAGGAAAGTCATGCTCACTGGACTGAAATCCTCACTGCTCTGTGAGTCATCTTCGCTCCACAAAAAAAGGCTTCCATACACATCACTTGATTCATCTCTGTCAGAGAACATTTCCTTCCTCACTAAGAAGATGTGTCTGTCTACAGATGGAGTGGGAATCTACATGTATCTAAAGTGTCCTCACATCTTCTTACAATGGACAGAGTTTTCTCTACATATACACGCATTTTCTTGTATTTGGTCCTCGGATCTCTCTCTTGCTTTTCTACTTGTCACATAGCTTGTCGGGTATTGAACATCCTATGAAACAAATAATACATTTGTTTTAAATAGTCCCTATATGGATGTAAGTTATTTCAATTGCTTTAGGCATTTGTCCAATTCATTTGTGCAATATGTTTGTTTAAGGCAACAAAAGTGATTAAAATCTAGAAAAAGGATGAAGAAAGAAAATCCAATGAAAAGAAAATCTAAACAAAGTGCTCCAATTCTAAATCAAAAGTTGTGGAGTCATATTTCTTGATTATTTCCTTTTGACGGAGTTCTGTGTCCAGAATACACTCTCATTCAGCCATTTACAGTAATCATTGTTTCGCACTGAACCGGCGAATTAACCCCGTGAGTGCTGTGGATCGTGGTCAACGCTGCACAGCACTTTGCTGAGGGTCTCCTTGAACTGTTTCCTTCCAAATGGCAGCTTGCCAAAATGGATAATATCACAGGGAGTTTGGTTTGATTGCTGCCGTGATTATAGACTGTACTCTTTAAAACTACCATTTTTTTGGTAGTGGGGAAACAAACAAATGTGATCTGAGCTTAAAGAAGTATTATGCGCAAGCTTTCGAGAGCTTGAACTTTGAATTGCGTGCAGCTGTCCCACCTTGAGTTTAAAGTTCATACTCTTCTTCGCACACTTGGTGCTGTGCCATGGATGTTCCCCAGGGGTGATAGCGCATGTAACACTTCTCTTGCAGTAGCTCAAACTACAGTTCGGAACACAACTTCCTCGTAGCATCAAAAGGAGGCTCGAACCTCTGCACAGGCTCTAGGATGCTAGTTGTCTTTGCTGCAGGGCTTGAAACTGCAAGGCAAAATGACAAAACAGAGGCAAAATGGTCAAAATCAAATGTACAGTAATGTTTCCAACTGATTCTAGTCCAGAATTTCATAGCCAATCCAAGTCACAGTGACATTTTGACACACACTAGGGTTGCAACAGTGTGATTTTATCCATTCATGCAACTGGCTGTTTCACTGTTAAACAAAAAATGTAACATTGTGAAAGTACTGCACGGAGTTTGAAACCTGAATGATTAAAAGACATTTCAAGTGTCAATAGGCACTGTAGTTTTCTACATTAGTAGGGGCGTGACATTTTGACACACACTAGGGTTGCAACAGTGTGATTTTATCCATTCATGCAACTGGCTGTTTCATTGTTAAACAAAAAATGTAATATTGTGAAAGCACTGCACACAGTTTGAAACCTGAATGATTAAAAGAAATTTCAAGTGTCAATAGACACTGTAGTTTTCTACATTAGTAAGAGACAATCCCTGCTTTGTATGTGACTGAACCTCACACTGTTTTAGGTTCCAAAATAAACAGCAGGCATATAACCTTTGTGGCTTATTTGTTTAAGAATAAGTTCAGTAATTGAAAATAAAACAAAAAAATGCCCAGGGACAATCAATTCGGCATTACGAAAATTCAGTCCCACATGTTGCGGGGTTGCACTTTATGATTTTTGTTTGTTCTCTCATGAGTGTTGGGTCTTAGCTTTGAATTCCTGGTAGCCAAAACTCAAACACCTTATCTATGTGATTGTTAGATACTCAAAATGAAGTCACAAATAATTCTGTTACCGGAGAATTGCCCATTAAAACTGCTACATACACAATGTACGGGAAACTCCTCAAAATGTATACACACAACTCCTCAATAGGTTAGTTTTGGGCCAAGACCTTAGTGATCGGTAGTTCTTGGTTCATATTATTTCACATTCATTTGCCACTACTGCCCCCAATAACAATATCATTAGACTAGCACACCGGCTCACACTAACATTTTGGGAATCTCTTAGCAGAAGGGGCGTGGCCGTGCCACATCTGTGGACAAAGACATCATCTGTTCACTGTTGCAGACAAAGTGTTGGTGTTAGAGTATGGCAGCGAGCACTCAAAAGTGGGTGACCAAAAAAAGCAGTAGAGCAAATGAATCTGCTTTTGGAGGCACGGTTCCACAGTAAAAAGAGAGGGAATATCTAGGATATTGTGGCATCCTCATTCAATCATTTCGATATAAGATCTCACCTTGATGATGCTGTAGTCTCCCCACTTACAACAGAGATTGGCAGGCATGGCAAGTTGTGGTCTGTACTGGTGGCACCGAAAAACAAAAAAAAGCCCAGGATCAATCAATTCCATTACGAAAATTCAGTCCCACATGTTGCGGGGATGCACTTTTTGATTTTTGTTTTTTCTCTCATGAGTGTTGGGTCTTAAATTTGAATTCCTGGTAGCCAAAAACTCAAACACCTTATCTATGTGATTGTTAGATACTCAAAATGTAGTCACAAATAATTCTGTTACCGGAGAATTGCCCATTAAAACTGCGTTTGCAGGCACAGTTTCACAGTAAACAGAGAGGGAATATCTAGGGTATTTTGGCATCCTCATTCAATCATTTCGATATAAGATCTCACCTTGATGATGCTGTAGTCTCCCCACTTACAACAGAGATTGGCAGGCATGGCAAGTTGTGGTCTGTACTGGTGGCGGAGATGGTGGTGATGTCAGACGTGTGCACATCACTGGAAAAAGAAATCATCATGTTATTGTAGCAGTCATAGTGTTGGCATTTGTCTAGGGAGAGAGCATTCAAACCGATGCATGGGTGGAACGGAAACGGCAATTCTCCAGAACAGAGGCAAAATGGTCAAAATCAAATGTACAGCAATGTTTCCAACTGATTCTAGTCCAGAATTTCATAGCCAATCCAAGTCACAGTGACATTTTGACACACACTAGGGTTGCAACAGTGTGATTTTATCCATTCATGCAACTGGCTGTTTCATTGTTAAACAAAAAATGTAATATTGTGAAAGTACTGCACGGAGTTTGAAACCTGAATGATTAAAAGACATTTCAAGTTTCAATAGGCACTGTAGTTTTCTACATTAGTAGGGGCGTGACATTTTGACACACACTAGGGTTGCGACAGTGTGATTTTATCCATTCATGCAACTGGCTGTTTCATTGCTAAACAAAAAATGTAATATTGTGAAAGTACTGCACGGAGTTTGAAACCTGAATGATTAAAAGAAATTTCAAGTTTCAATAGGCACTGTAGTGTTCTACATTAGTAAGAGACAATCCCTGCTTCGTATGTGACTGAACCTCACACTGTTTTAGGTTTCAAAATAAACAGCAGGCATATAACCTTTGTGGCTTATTTGTTTAAGAATAAGTTCAGTTATTGAAAATAAAACAAAAAAATGCCCAGGGACAATCAATTCCATTACGAAAATTCAGTCCCACATGTTGCGGGGATGCACTTTTTGATTTTTGTTTTTTCTCTCATGAGTGTTGGGTGTTAAATTTTAATTCCTGGTAGCCAAAAACTCAAACACCTTATCTTTGTGAT